>CM055731.1:20622576-20760076 GCA_029465975.1 Dallia pectoralis | reverse complement strand
CTTAGTATTTAAAACACACTTGAGTTAGTAAAGAAACTCAAATTCAACTTTGGATTCCCTGACAGATGCAGTTCTACAGTATCTTTCAATTGTAGATAAAAAAAACTTTCCAAACCAAGTTCACGTCAATAAAAGATTATGAAGCATAAAAAATTATGAAACATGAAGGAACATTAATTGTAGCCCACCTAAGTTGCACATGGGTAAAATTGTGAAATTATTTTGTTCTTCCATCCCTCTAGATGGCGATGCTTCGTGTTGTTAGCGGAGTCACCCCATATTGCGTAACCAAAGAAGATCACCGTCCTCCTCCTCCTCTTGTCAAGGACATCGTTAGTTGAAGACGGAGTGAAATACATAAAATAAAATTTACCACTTTATACACGATAAATTATTTAAATATTAATATTAGCCAGTAAAAGCAATAAGCTGAGTAATCAAATTGAAATGCACATTATTTTCTTCAGATAAAGTTATAGAATCTCTGGTGAGTACAACAGAAGGAAAACTTTTTGCTAGCATGCTATCTTAGGTCGATTATTAGACTATTCGAATAATTCTACATTATATGCATTTTTATTTTATCTTGCTATTTTATGTTACGGGCCACCAAGGACCATACGTTCTAGGATACAGAATTCACTCCAAGAGCCGAACCTAAACCTAGTCCAAATTTTGATATTCTCATTGATGTTTAAGACAGATAGGTTACAGAAACATTCCTCGCTAGAAAAACACAATGCTGCCTTTCAGTGAGCCCTGCAAATTTCCTTAGGTTACAGATTTACGAATCGCCATTGTATTTTGTTTTGAAAGGTGGGATGGGTCCCTCTGTACTGCGTGTAACACGAGAGAAACACTCTCTTTTGTTTATTTACAAAGCACTCTTCTGGAAAATTCATGGATATTCTAAGTCAATTATTGAACAATTAATTGATCAAATGTTGTGAGAGCTTATTGTTCATAAGGTGTCTAGACTTGTCTAATGTTTCAGGATGATGACGTTAAATGTAGCTGCTTTTAATAAAACGTTTATTATTAGATTACATTTTTAAGCTTATTGGTCATGTTGTGCAATTGTTTTGACCACAATAAACCGTTTGTACTTCACACAGTTTTTTGATGTAAAGGGGATTTGTATTATAAGTAAGGTGGTTCAACGTAAGTTTTTAACAGCAGGCAAATTATCCTGCTACACCACTGAATACTAGATGTATTGAATACATTTATTACTAGCACTTTTTTCAATTGTTCAAATGAACTTACAAACTGCTTGCTATTGGGTACTGAGAAAAAACAGAAACCTAATGGATGATTCGGTTTTACCTTTTCAGAATACAAGTTTGTGAAAACAGAATGAAGACTATAGATAAAAAGCAAAAAATGGACAGTATTGAATTAATTTCAGACTAATTTTAGATACAGCCTTTGCTATGTAAGACAACCTTCCTGAGACATGCGATAAAAGCATTGATATAAAGGAGGCCAAAGAAAAGGACTTTTTTCTGATCTAGTTATTCACAACAACACGTTTCCTAAACAACAGAAACTAGCACAGGCACGTAATTCAATATAGTAACAAACATTTTTAACTGCATGTACCCAGTCAGGACAGACAATTACATTCTAAAATGTTAACAATAATCTATAATTAACCTTAAACCATGTATTTTATGCTGTATTTTTGGATTCCAGACCCATAAGTGTTCTATAATCTAGTGATAAAAAGACTACAACCAGAAATCTTCAGTGGGTAACCAAGATAAGACGGACACTGCTATAAAAACATATTCCATGGAGCTAAACTGGTCAAGCATGCTGCTTTCAATACAACGGTTGTGGTTAAATTCATTGTGGGCGGGGGATTTTACCACA
The DNA here is from genome assembly GCA_029465975.1 of Dallia pectoralis. NCBI lineage: Eukaryota > Metazoa > Chordata > Actinopteri > Esociformes > Umbridae > Dallia > Dallia pectoralis. The sequence continues at coordinate 20,758,201 of CM055731.1, read as the reverse complement.
CTACTGTATAGGTCAATCTGGATAGAGGTGCCTGCTACTTGAATGTAAACATTACTGAGGTAAAAGTACCTCAGACGTCCCAGTTGGGAGTCATTTTGTGCTACGAGACAGAATGGGCATCGATGCATTTTGTTTTGAACACACAAATGGACAGACTCCCGCTCTTTTCTGACTGAGACAATAGAACATTAATGGGAAGAGCATCTCTACAGAGCATCTCTACAGAGCATCTCTACTGAGCATCTCTACTGAGCATCTCCACTGAGCATCTCTACTGAGCATCACAACTGAGCATCTCTACTGAGCATCACAACTGAGCATCTCTACTGAGCATCACAACTGAGCATCTCTACAGAGCATCTCTACTGAGCATCTCTACAGAGCATCTCTACTGAGCATCTCTACAGAACATCTCTTCTGAGCATCACAACTGAGCATCACAACTGATTATCTCAACTGAGCATCTCAACTGAGCATCTCTACTGAGCATCTCTACTGAGCATCTCTACTGAGCATCTCTACTGAGCAGCTCTACTGAGCATCACAACTGAGCATCACAACTGAGCATCTCTACTGAGCATCTCTACTGAGCATCTCTACTGAGCATCTCTTCTGAGCATCTCAACTGAGCATCTCTACTGAGCATCTCTACTGAGCATCTCTTCTGAGCATCTCTTCTGAGCATCTCTTCTGAGCATCTCTACTGAGCATCTCTACTGAGCATCTCCACTGAGCATCTCCACTGAGCATCTCTACTGAGCATCTCCACTGAGCATCTCCACTGAGCATCTCCACTGAGCATCTCCACTGAGCATCTCTACTGAGCATCTCTACTGAGCATCTCTTCTGAGCATCTCTTCTGAGCATCTCTTCTGAGCATCTCTACTGAGCATCTCTACTGAGCATCTCTACTGAGCATCTCTACTGAGCATCTCTATCTTTTCTCTCATTAATGACTTGACATCTTGGTTAAACAAATTAAATACAATTGACATGCAGCGTATCTTACATGACTACAGTGGACAATATCTTCTAATGGTGTTTTTGTTTTAGACAATACTTAGAGTAACTGATATGCATGCAGCCATGTATCCCATCTGGAATCTGAGGAGAACTTGCACCTCACGGGACAGATGCCAGATGCCTCACCAGACAGATGCCAGACACCTCACCAGACAGATGCCAGACACCTCACCGGACAGATGCTAGACACCCCACCAGACAGATGCCAGACGCCTCACCAGACAGATGCCATGCACCTCACCAGACAGATGCCAGACACCTCACCAGACAGATGCCAGACACCTCACCAGACAGATGCCAGACACCTCACCAGACAGATGCCAGACGCCTCACCCGACAGATGCCAGACACCTCACCGGACAGATGCCAGACACCTCACCAGACAGATGCCAGACACCTCACCAGACAGATGCCAGACACCTCACCAGACAGATGCCAGACACCTCACCAGACAGATGCCAGACACCTCACCAGACAGATGCCAGACACCTCACCAGACAGATGCCAGACACCTCACCGGACAGATGCCAGACACCCCACCAGACAGATGCCAGACGCCTCACCGGACAGATGCCAGGCACCTCACCAGACAGATGCCAGACACCTCACCAGACAGATGCCAGATGCCTCATCAGACAGATGCCAGACACCTCACCGGACAGATGCCAGACACCTCACCAGACAGATGCCAGACACCTCACCAGACAGATGCCAGACACCTCACCAGACAGATGCCAGACACCTCACCAGACAGATGCCAGACACCTCACCAGACAGATGCCAGATGCCTCATCAGACAGATGCCAGACACCTCACCAGACAGATGCCAGACACCTCACCAGACAGATGCCAGACACCTCACCAGACAGATGCCAGATGCCTCATCAGACAGATGCCAGGCACCTCACCAGACAGATGCCAGACACCTCACCAGACAGATGCCAGATGCCTCACCAGACAGATGCCAGACACCTCACCAGACAGATGCTAGACACCCCACCGGACAGATGCTAGACACCCCACCAGACAGATGCCAGACGCCTCACCAGACAGATGCCAGACACCCCACCGGACAGATGCCAGACGCCTCACCGGACAGATGCCAGGCACCTCACCCGGACCGATGCCAGACACCCCACCGGACAGATGCCAGACACCCCACCAGACAGATGCCAGACGCCTCACCGGACAGATGCCAGGCACCTCACCCGGACCGATGCCAGACACCGGAAAGAGAGTGAGAAATTCAAACCATTGACTTTTCTATTAAAAAAGTATAATTTACTAATCCACAGACCAGACTAGAGATTCATTCAAACATTCTTAAATGTGTGATATCCCAAGGGGGAGCCGAGCCAGAAAGGCAAAAAATGCCTATAACCTTAAAATTCACCCAGATACAAGCTACCAGACAAACCAAACATCAATTTAAGTCCAAGCTCACAGCATCAATGTTTCATTAAAGAACAAGTTTTGCCAATAATACGTGTATTCGCAGCAACCGATTTCTATTAGTATTTTTGGTTATAGCACAGTTGGGATGAAAAACAGTTAGTTATTCACTTAAGGTCGGGGTTCAGCTGGATCACCTGGTGCATTGTAACCTTTTTATTCTGCCTTCGAACGGGTTGTGCTTGGATCCTTCTAATCTTTCGCGACACACAAAAGAGGGAAAAGAACGGGTCGGTCAGTAATATTACCCCAGGGCAAACAGGGTTTACTTCTAACCAATCACAGAAAGCAAACGTAAGAGAAAGGAACGCTAGACAATGAATCATTAGATTTAACTGCCAAAATCCCCACAGTAACATGACAAGGGAACATCTCCCTTAAAGTAGAACCACAAAGGAACTAGGCCATTTTCTTTGCTTCATTTCTGAAGACGAAAGACGTCTTGTTTTTTATGAATTGCTCAAAGATAAGACAAGAGCAGCCTTTGGACATGATCCTGTCCAATCGTTAGGAGCCCTGGATATAAAAGTACCTCCATACCACTGGACTGAATAATGAAGCAGGAGACAAACCAACAATCAACACTCCTAACATTACATGTCTAGATTTTGCACAGGAAGGATATCAAAAATGCATCTTACCAGCTTTTTGTTATTTGCCACGTTGGTTGCAAAGACAATTCAAATACAAACCACCGACTGTGGATTAAATTTAAGACGGCCACAATACACCGACATCTCTGTAACCTGTGGCACCAGATCTATTGGCCTGGCTATCCTCATCTGCCCTGCTTTGTACAGTGGCTACAACGAATCTCTGCTTATCCTCAATAACATCAATGACCCATCATGCAAGGGAACCGTGGATACGAGCGTAACACCGCCTGTCCTGAGGTTTGAATTCCCCATCAACTCCACCAACTCTTGTGGCAGCCTCTTCAGGACAGACAGTGGTCCAGGAACGGGCATATTCTCCGACTTCTCCAACATCCAGGTAGTCAACATCAGCGGAGTGGTCCGATCAAACGACCCCACCAAAGGCACAGTCACGTACAACTCTGACCTGAAGTACTTCTACTCGTGCGCCTATCCCCTAGAATACCTGATCAACAACACCCAGATTGACACAGCCGCATCGTCCATCGCGGTGAGGGACAACAACGGCAGTTTCATCAGCACGTTGACCCTGGAACTCTACAGTGACGTCAACTACACTACTGCCATGGCTATTCCAAAACAGGGACTGGAGCTCAGAACCAACATTTTTGCCCAAGTCAGGGCGACAAACTTGACGTCCCAGTACCATGTGCTCCTAGACAGATGCTACGCGTCCGTCTCTCCTCTGCCCACTAACTCCACTTTCTTCAACCTGTTCGTCTCCTGCTCCCGCGACTCCATGACCACCATCTATGAGAACGGGGACAGTCAACACGCACGCTTCTCTTTCTTGGCCTTCCGCTTCATGGAGCAGCAGAACGCCGTAGTGGCGACCTACTATCTCCACTGCGTCACCCGTCTGTGTGAGAGGAGCAGCTGCAGCACGTTTAAGCAATGTAGGCGCAGGAGAAGTGTCGATCCGGCCACCATTGCTGAATTAACGGACTCCAAAACCATCACCTCCCCACCCATCACCACCAAATTAGAAGGCTTTGTAGCGTCGCAAGAACAACCCGTTACCCACAAAACGCTAAAGTCTTCAGATGTTTGGGCCGCGGTGGGTTTCCTATTCTTCCTATGCACCGTCGCCGTTGTTATTGCGGGTGTCCTTTACAAGAAGCTCAACCGTAAGAAGATTGAGAAGGCTGCTCTGTCTACATGAGCTGATATGAGAGACAACAGCCCAACGCAGTATTTTCTGGTGGTGGGTTGACTTATTGTCATTTGTTTTCTTATGGCTAGAGCACAAATGTCTGTTTCATAGATGTACTGTAGAATACTATGCCAGGTATTACAAATAATGTTATACTTACAATATAAAGGTTTCAGCAAGAGGATAAATGATAGCCCCTTGTTATCGCAGCCTATCACAGCTCGTTTATTGCAGTTGTTCTTGTGCAAACGCATGCACTTTTTGATTAAAAAAGTTTTACAAGAAAATTGTATTCGTTAATTAAGATCCAGAAAACGTAACATTCACATGCCATTTTTTGTGTTTTAAGGATTCGTAAACTAATTCATTGAACGAAATATAAATAATATTGAAATTCATTGTTTGTCATGAAATGTAAACATTTTATTTGTTGTTTGTGTTGTGTTTCAGACCAGAGTTTGTATTGTGTGTGTGTGGAGTGTTTCATACCAGAGTTTGTGTAATGTGTGTGGAGTGTTTCATACCAGAGTTTGTGTAATGTGTGTGGAGTGTTTCATACCAGAGTTTGTGTAATGTGTGTGGAGTGTTTCATACCAGAGTTTGTGTAATGTGTGTGGAGTGTTTCATACCAGAGTTTGTGTAATGTGTGTGGAGTGTTTCATACCAGAGTTTGTGTAATGTGTGTGTGTGGAGTGTTTCATACCAGAGTTTGTATTGTGTGTGTGTGTAGTGTTTCATACCAGAGTTTGTATTGTGTGTGTGTGGAGTGTTTCATACCAGAGTTTGTATTGTGTGTGTGTGTAGTGTTTCATACCAGAGTTTGTATTGTGTGTGTGTGGAGTGTTTCATACCAGAGTTTGTGTAATGTGTGTGGAGTGTTTCATACCAGAGTTTGTGTAATGTGTGTGGAGTGTTTCATACCAGAGTTTGTGTAATGTGTGTGTGGAGTGTTTCATACCAGAGTTTGTGTTGTGTGTGGAGTGTTTCATACCAGAGTTTGTGTAATGTGTGTGGAGTGTTTCATACCAGAGTTTGTGTAATGTGTGTGTGGAGTGTTTCATACCAGAGTTTGTATTGTGTGTGTGTGGAGTGTTTCATACCAGAGTTTGTGTAATGTGTGTGGAGTGTTTCATACCAGAGTTTGTGTATTGTGTGTGTGGAGTGTTTCATACCAGAGTTTGTGTTGTGTGTGGAGTGTTTCATACCAGAGTTTGTATTGTGTGTGTGGAGTGTTTCATACCAGAGTTTGTGTTGTGTGTGTGTGGAGTGTTTCATACCAGAGTTTGTGTTGTGTGTGTGTGGAGTGTTTCATACCAGAGTTTGTGTAATGTGTGTGTGGAGTGTTTCATACCAGAGTTTGTGTTGTGTGTGGAGTGTTTCATACCAGAGTTTGTATTGTGTGTGTGGAGTGTTTCATACCAGAGTTTGTGTTGTGTGTGTGTGGAGTGTTTCATACCAGAGTTTGTGTAATGTGTGTGGAGTGTTTCATACCAGAGTTTGTGTAATGTGTGTGTGGAGTGTTTCATACCAGAGTTTGTATTGTGTGTGTGTGGAGTGTTTCATACCAGAGTTTGTGTTGTGTGTGTGGAGTGTTTCATACCAGAGTTTGTATTGTGTGTGTGTGGAGTGTTTCATACCAGAGTTTGTGTTGTGTGTGTGGAGTGTTTCATACCAGAGTTTGTATTGTGTGTGTGTGGAGTGTTTCATACCAGAGTTTGTATTGTGTGTGTGTGGAGTGTTTCATACCAGAGTTTGTATTGTGTGTGTGTGGAGTGTTTCATACCAGAGTTTGTATTGTGTGTGGAGTGTTTCATACCAGAGTTTGTATTGTGTGTGTGTGGAGTGTTTCATACCAGAGTTTGTATTGTGTGTGTGGAGTGTTTCATACCAGAGTTTGTATTGTGTGTGTGTGGAGTGTTTCATACCAGAGTTTGTATTGTGTGTGTGTGGAGTGTTTCATACCAGAGTTTGTATTGTGTGTGTGTGGAGTGTTTCATACCAGAGTTTGTATTGTGTGTGTGGAGTGTTTCATACCAGAGTTTGTATTGTGTGTGTGTGGAGTGTTTCATACCAGAGTTTGTATTGTGTGTGTGGAGTGTTTCATACCAGAGTTTGTGTGTGTGGAGTGTTTCATACCAGAGTTTGTATTGTGTGTGTGTGGAGTGTTTCATACCAGAGTTTGTGTTGTGTGTGTGTGGAGTGTTAAATACCAGAGTTTGTGTGTGTGTGGAGTGTTTCATACCAGAGTTTGTGTTGTGTGTGTGTGGAGTGTTTCATACCAGAGTTTGTGTTGTGTGTGGAGTGTTTCATACCAGAGTTTGTGTTGTGTGTGTGTGGAGTGTTTCATACCAGAGTTTGTGTTGTGTGTGGAGTGTTTCATACCAGAGTTTGTGTTGTGTGTGGAGTGTTTCATACCAGAGTTTGTGTTGTGTGTGTGGAGTGTTTCATACCAGAGTTTGTGTTGTGTGTGGAGTGTTTCATACCAGAGTTTGTATTGTGTGTGTGTGGAGTGTTTCATACCAGAGTTTGTATTGTGTGTGTGGAGTGTTTCATACCAGAGTTTGTATTGTGTGTGTGTGGAGTGTTTCATACCAGAGTTTGTATTGTGTGTGTGGAGTGTTTCATACCAGAGTTTGTGTGTGTGGAGTGTTTCATACCAGAGTTTGTATTGTGTGTGTGTGGAGTGTTTCATACCAGAGTTTGTGTTGTGTGTGTGTGGAGTGTTAAATACCAGAGTTTGTGTGTGTGTGGAGTGTTTCATACCAGAGTTTGTGTTGTGTGTGTGTGGAGTGTTTCATACCAGAGTTTGTGTTGTGTGTGGAGTGTTTCATACCAGAGTTTGTGTTGTGTGTGTGTGGAGTGTTTCATACCAGAGTTTGTGTTGTGTGTGGAGTGTTTCATACCAGAGTTTGTGTTGTGTGTGGAGTGTTTCATACCAGAGTTTGTGTTGTGTGTGTGGAGTGTTTCATACCAGAGTTTGTGTTGTGTGTGGAGTGTTTCATACCAGAGTTTGTATTGTGTGTGTGTGGAGTGTTTCATACCAGAGTTTGTATTGTGTGTGTGGAGTGTTTCATACCAGAGTTTGTATTGTGTGTGTGTGGAGTGTTTCATACCAGAGTTTGTGTTGTGTGTGTGGAGTGTTTCATACCAGAGTTTGTGTGTGTGGAGTGTTTCATACCAGAGTTTGTATTGTGTGTGTGTGGAGTGTTTCATACCAGAGTTTGTGTTGTGTGTGTGTGGAGTGTTTCATACCAGAGTTTGTGTTGTGTGTGGAGTGTTTCATACCAGAGTTTGTGTTGTGTGTGTGTGGAGTGTTTCATACCAGAGTTTGTGTTGTGTGTGGAGTGTTTCATACCAGAGTTTGTGTTGTGTGTGTGTGGAGTGTTTCATACCAGAGTTTGTGTTGTGTGTGGGGAGTGTTTCATACCAGAGTTTGTGTTGTGTGTGTGTGGAGTGTTTCATACCAGAGTTTGTGTTGTGTGTGGAGTGTTTCATACCAGAGTTTGTGTTGTGTGTGGAGTGTTTCATACCAGAGTTTGTGTTGTGTGTGTGGAGTGTTTCATACCAGAGTTTGTGTTGTGTGTGTGTGGAGTGTTTCATACCAGAGTTTGTGTTGTGTGTGTGGAGTGTTTCATACCAGAGTTTGTGTTGTGTGTGGAGTGTTTCATACCAGAGTTTGTGTTGTGTGTGTGGAGTGTTTCATACCAGAGTTTGTGTTGTGTGTGTGGAGTGTTTCATACCAGAGTTTGTGTTGTGTGTGTGTGGAGTGTTTCATACCAGAGTTTTTGTTGTGTGTGTGGAGTGTTTCATACCAGAGTTTGTGTTGTGTGTGTGGAGTGTTTCATACCAGAGTTTGTGTTGTGTGTGTGTGGAGTGTTTCATACCAGAGTTTGTGTTGTGTGTGTGTGGAGTGTTTCATACCAGAGTTTGTGTTGTGTGTGTGTGGAGTGTTTCATACCAGAGTTTGTGTTGTGTGTGTGTGGAGTGTTTCATACCAGAGTTTGTGTTGTGTGTGTGGAGTGTTTCATACCAGAGTTTGTGTTGTGTGTGGAGTGTTTCATACCAGAGTTTGTGTAATGTGTGTGTAGTGTTTCTGACAGAGTTTGTGTAATGTGTGTGTAGTGTTTCAGACCAGAGTTTGTGTTGTGTGTGTGGAGTGTTTCATACCAGAGTTTGTGTTGTGTGTGTGGAGTGTTTCATACCAGAGTTTGTGTTGTGTGTGGAGTGTTTCATACCAGAGTTTGTGTTGTGTGTGTGGAGTGTTTCATACCAGAGTTTGTGTTGTGTGTGTGTGGAGTGTTTCATACCAGAGTTTGTGTTGTGTGTGTGTGGAGTGTTTCATACCAGAGTTTGTATTGTGTGTGTGGAGTGTTTTCAACAGTAAAGTAACTTTACCCTTCAGCTTTATATATTATTCTATGTCCCACTGTATTATCAGACACCTATCATCAAGTCCTATAAGTTCTGCCGTGGATCAGACATGTTGTTCCAGCACTTCCCGCAGATGCTCAATCAGATTACGATCTGGATCAGGGCAACGCTGTGAACTCTTCATCATGTTCCTCAAACCGCGCGAAAACAATGTGTGCCGTGTTTCAGCGCATTATTCTGCTGAAAGAGGCCACAGTCATCAGGGAATACCGTTGCCGTGAAGAGTGTGCCAGGTCTACAACAATGTTTTGGTGGGTGTTACATGTCATATTGACGTCTACATGAATACCCAGACCTAGATTTCTCCAGCAGAACATTGCCCAGAGCCTCACATCGTCCTCTTCCCACAGTGCATCCTGTTGCCATCTCTTTTTCAGGTAAACAGTGTGCACGCACACAGCCGTCCACGTGACGTAAAAGATAATGGGATTCTGCGGACCAGGCGACCATCTTCCACTGCTCAGAGGTCTAGTTCTGACGCTGGCGTGCCCGTTGTAGACTCTTTCGACTGGGTCCATCTGGAGCAACTCTGACCAGTCTCCGGCTACCCAACCCCATACGCGTCAGGGTTTTGTGACAAACTGCTCACGATTTGTTTCGATCCACACACTGCGCCGCTTGGTCTGTTGAACCAGGTTACTGCGGTAGTACATGTGTGCCGTTATTGGCAGAAATAAGGTCATAACGTGTAAAACTATTGCATTGTTTGAGGCTAGCACCTACTTAGCGCCAACTTACAAAACGTAATACACCCTTAGTCTTCACAAATGGAGCATAGACAATAGCCAATAGCTCCTTTGTTCCTCTGCTTTAACTGATACTGCAGGTTCCGCTGACATGCAAACATGTTTATTATGCATTATCTCAGTCTCAATGATACCCTGAACCGATGTGTTCATGGGTCCCATATGTGCTCTTATGGAAGCAGACAATGCAGTGACCTACACCCGTCTATGTATGTCACTGACGGGAAACACAGCGGATAGTGTTACGTTTTGGTAGATACGCGAGCATAGTGTCAAGGGCGTGTGGACGTATGGTCTAAGACTCTTGTTGTTGTTCTGCAGAACCTGATGTGGGAACAAGGTGTGAACCATAGGGCGCACCTCTGGCCCTGTAAAATGCCCCCATTTTCCTTGCCAGCTATTTGACCGTGCAGGGTAATCAGTGAACTTAACGACTCCCACAGGATGGTTGCCCGTAGAATTACGGACCCCTCACCATGTTAAACCGTTGGTCTGAGATCTCATAACGCGCAGTTTTTGCTGACATTTCGTTCAATGTTTAGATATACTATATGAGAACCATGAAACAGTTTTGGTAAAAAAAAACTATTACATAGATTTTTACTTCTTGCATACAATTTCAGGGTAAAAATGTTCAGGCGAAAGTGAAAAAGGGAATCACAAAGAGCTCTGTATATTTCCAAATTTGGATCCAAATGTGCTCACTCGGATAAACAAACCCTTCATTTCGTACCCTACACCAAATCTGTGCTAATATTTTACCTCTTCACTAACTCCTGCTAAATGCCTTTGAGCCTGAGCTATAATCCTTCAGACGTTTTTTATCCAGTAGGTGTCTTCTCTTTAGGGCTGAATACTCATGCAAGCAAAAAATTTCAGTTTTATGTTTTTCTCAACATAAAACCAGTGTCTTAGCCGTGTTATATTGCCCATATACCATATCCACTTGTGCATTATTTACTCATCTAGGTAACACTTTATAATGACAGGGTTTTAAATAGTGTGTTTAGACGGACTGTAATCCATAATAAAGCCACACTTTCAGTTGCACAAACTCCTTGGGTGTGTAGTGCTGATGAAGCCAGACAGAGAGCAGTAGCACGTTCAATGGGATTTATTATAACAAACACTACATTGAACGAAAACATACACTGAATTAAATAAACCAATATAAAGCGCAGATATCAATAAAGAATATACTAGCGTGCTAAATTGCTAACAAGTCCCAGCCGTGCTAACAACAAAACAATCAGCCGACACAGGAAGTGCACCCCACTTTGACGTGTATAACAAAAACTCACCATACTCGTGACATTCAGCTCACCTTAAACACCACTAAATATATGTCAACGGGAGAGATATAGAAACCCTAAAATATTGAACGTTCGCAATCAACTTACGTTTAACTTTTGGTTAGCGTTCACAAGCATGTCAAGACGTTATCAACTGTATATTATCTTACAGAAAAGCAGAAGACATTTCCTTTTGTCAATTATCATCATATGATTAATGGCTAAGTCATTTAGTTTTTTCTTACAGCCACATTGAAGTCAACAGGAAAGGTCAAAGGGGTGTGGCTGTGAGGCCATCAAAGGTATGTTTACAAAGGCTTAAAAACGTACTTCATGAAACATCATCCATGTAAACCTAGATTTTTTAGGAACATCAACAAAAGAAATAGGTATTTTTTCTCAAAAAAGGTGTGCTGAGTTTCATGATTTGCCCTTAGGTTTGGTGTGTGGCATCCTCAACACAACAGTTGTTTGAATGACATTTCCATTGTTACTATTCAATCCCAAGCAGGCGTCCTGTCTATAAAAGCACCTCTGTACACCTTAAGAGAATCAAACGAGACAAACCAGCAAAAGACCTATTTGAGTGTGGCGGTAAAGATATGTACACAGCAAGGAACGCAAAAATGCATTTTCTCAGCTTTCTCTTTTTGGTCATGATGATCACAAAGACTAGTCAACTGCAACTAAGTGACTGTTCAGCAAATCTCAGACTTCCACAATACACGGACATCGCTGTAAATTGTGGGAGTTCCAGCATTGACCTGGCAATCCTCATGTGTCCTGTTGTATACAGTGGCTACAACGAATCCCTGCTAATCCTCAACAGCATCATCAATGACCCAACCTGCAAAGGAACCGTGGATGCAAGTGTGACACCACCTGTCCTGAGGTTCAAATTGTCCCTCAACAATACTGGTTCTTGTGGCAGCATTGTCAGGACATACAGTGCTCCAGGGACCGGGGCATTCTCTGACTTCTCCAACATCCAGACGGTCAACATCAGCGGTATGGTTCGATCTTCTGACCCCACCATCGGGACAGTCACTTACTACACTGACCTGAAGTACTACTACTCCTGCGCCTATCCTCTAGAATACCTGATCAACAACACCCAGATCTCTGTGTCAGCGTCCTCCATTGCAGTCAAAGACAACAATGGTAGTTTCATCAGCACATTGAGCATTGCACTCTTCGGTGATGTCAACTACACTTCATCCTTGGTCATTCCGGCAAAGGGTCTTGATCTGAAGACCCCAATCTATACCCAAGTCAAGGCTACCAACCTGACAGCCCAGTACAATGTGTTGCTGGACAGATGCTACGCCTCTGTTTCTCCTTTACCCGCAAACTCTACTTACTTCAACTTGTTTGTCCCTTGCAACATCGACCCGATGACCACTATGGTTGAAAATGGTGTGAGTCAACGTGGCCGCTTCTTCTTCCCGGCCTTTCGCTTCATGGAGCAACAGAATCAGATGATGTCGACCTACTACATCCACTGCATTGTCCGTCTTTGTGAGGTGAGCACATGCAGCACATTGAGCAAATGCAACAGAAGAAGAAGAAGCGTTGACTCGGCAATTGAAGCCGGAGCGACAGACTACCAGACTATCTCCTCTCCACCAATTACCACCAGTGCAGAGAGTGTTGTAGCAACACAAGATAAACTCGCTAGCACAAACAACTCTAACTCCTCTTCAGGTCTTGGGGTGGCTGTGGGCATTCTGGCCGTTGTCTGTATCTCCGCCGTTGCCGTGGCAATGGTCTTCCACAGGAAGCTCAAACGTTAAAGGGGAAACTGCTACGACAAAATCTACATGACAATAAACTGTTGGCAAGTATCCATATTGGAGGAAAGTGTGTAAATCATTCTATAGTAGTCTACATGGGTTAATCAACTGTTCAACACATTTTGACTGCATACTGCACCAATTAGTACAACAGGCCACTTGGTGCTTCTTATACGTTTACATTACAAAATTCCAGAAACAGAAAACGGACATCTTTGATTGTCATTGTATGATGAGAGGAATGACAGGGAAATCATGGCTGAAAGTAATCCGAGCTGTTTTTAACACTTTTAGTTTTTGGTGTTTGGAATTTTCCTGTTCAACTGAACCTTCTTTGTTTTAATTGTTAGAATTATGGTTACGGTGCAGTGAGGAAAGCTGAGTCAGAGGTTTAGTTGAGCCACCCCATGTTTCCAGGAAAACATAATAGTTTGAGAAAATATTTAGGAAGATGTGATGGCAGGTAGGAGGCAGATAATCTGACTGAATCCCTGAACAGACAACATAAAAAAATCTGTTGTTCTGAGTAAGGCAGTTCCACCTGGTTGTTTCTGTAAAAGGGAATGTTGTCAGACCACTTACCTGGTCAACTAAAATAAATAAATAAAAAATAAATACCAAATGTTTGGATAATCTACATCTTCATCGTAACCACAGCCACTACCTGTTGACCTCAGCATGGATGTCCTTATGATGTGATTAGTTTGTCATTTGCCTCTTTTCTAGATGTAGTATGCATAATATTTCTAAAATTAGCGACAATAATAAGTATGCATACTTTAATGATTATGTATGTGTGCTTTAATGATTATTTTGAAATGCTTTTTTGTGGGCTTGTGTGGGTCAGTTTGTCACATACACAGCTCCTTAGTTAGTGTTAAAAAGCATGCATCGCTGATTTTGCCTGAGTAGGCTTTTCGTTTATAAAATAAAATGTGTACCAAGATATTCCCTATATATCTTAAGTAGACACTATAACAAAATAAAAACATCTGCTTTTATTGTGTCTTGTTTCTTTATTTCCTAACCTAACGCAGTTCATATCTTGTTTCCTAAGACTTGTACTACTTTGCCTCACAGACATATATATTTGGTATATATTTGGTTTACTCTAAACTCACGGTTGGGAAGGTTACCTTTTAAGTGTAAATTATTACAGTTTCAAGTTACCTGTGTGAAATTGTAATCAGATGTTTGATTAAAATTCAGTAACATAATCCAATTAATTTTGGATTACATTAAGGATATTTTAAGAGAACAAATAGGAATATAGCTAATTTAACAACACAAAAGCCTGATCAGTAAAGGTTTACATACCTGGGCATATTTAATGGATTTTGGATTTTAGGTGTAGGCTACTCTTTTTATGAAATGTATTTCAACCTCTTGAATTTCTCCCCATTTTGCAATTTTCGAACTTTGATAATGAGTTAAATAGAAATAAAACTAAATTACTTAATGAAATGCCTTCTATCAAAAGCAATACACCAAAATGACCAACCAAAAAAGTTAGCTATTTTACATGACAATGAAAAGCTGTGAATAAATTCTCAGACCCTTGGCCGTGACAATTATCAATGAATTAAATGTATTTTATTTTATAAAGCCCTTTTTACAACAAAGTTGTCACAAAGTGCTTTTACAAACACCCAGTGACACTTCAAATTAAGTTCCTGTCACGAATCCATCCAGGTGTAGTGCGGGTGTTAGCCAGATGCAGAGCCAGTATACTCGTTCAGAGTATATAATTAAAACCAAACCAAACAAATACCGAACGTAAAAACCACATACACTATATGGTTGATTGACTTCCATGCCTAAGTTGCTGTATCCACACAAATGGCTACCTACAGGCAATAGATAGCCAGAGATGTGAGAGTTTTAGCTAACCTTGCTGAAGATGCAAGTGATGGTCCAGAGGTTTTACGTTGATGCCTTGGCTGACTAGATGTTTTAGTTAGCTGAATCTACAGACACAGAGGTAAACTCTGTAGTGTTCAGTGTAGCAGTCCTGGCTGACACTTAAAAAACTAGATTCTTAAACAGGTTTTCATAAAGGTTTTAATGGACTTTTCCTTTAATATACTATTTACCCTTAAAAAACGAACATAAGTTTTGAACTACCGTAAATATTAGTTATACAAAACTTAAGCAATCTTGCAACATGATGGCTTGCAGTAGATTTTTTTATTCAAGAATATAGTCACATAATACACATACAGGATACATCGAAACATAAAAATAAGGCACACAAATGGTGGTGACAAAAGAATACATCCTATAGCCATTGTATTATTAGCATTTTGAAAATAATTCAACATTGAACAGTAGATAAGCTTTTCTTATTCTCTAACAATTTAAGAGACTCAATTAAAGAATTACAGTCTATCAAAAATACATTCATGCATGGGGTCGACTTAGAAAACTTGGCTTTGTGGATATGAAACTTACCAGGCAAGATCATGACATTGATTATCCATTCTAAAAAACTTGGAGTCAAAATATGTTGTAACATCTTTGCATTCGATATTTATATAATGACCAGTTTCACACAGTTTGTATTCCTCCATTTTCTTCCATGCTTGCAGTAGCTACTTCCTCGCACTCCCTGTTTTTTTAGGGTATTTCTTTTCCCTGTTACGTTATTTGACGTAAAGGTAAGTTCCGGAGTAGGCTTCAAAATAAAAGACTGCTAACATGCAGCTTAACAAATTGTAGTATATGTTTCAAAAATTTGGGAAAATGACAACGATAAACATATCGTATACAGCTTATCTTTATATAAAACTTAAAGAGATAGACTGAAAATGCAACAAATGTGTATAATAGTCGCATATTCTATCACTAACTTACTGTAAGCACACGGAAATCCAGACATAAATGCATAGGAAAAAAATATATACAGAAATAATGATGATGGAAAAATAAATGAATAGATAATAAATATTGATTCAGACATTACAATAATTCTGGCAGGTTTGGTCCTTCATAGTTTTGATCCACAAACACAAACATTGTAAAAAAAAAAAAAAACTCAGAATGTCTCTCAGAAATCCCAGGAATCCACACGCGCGTGCGCAAACTTGAACACCAGCATTACGATACGTTTCACCGGCGAGAACAGCACCTGCAATTAGTATTAGGGCCAACAGTGATTGATTTTCTAAATGTAAAATGTATCAATAAACGATGTTTAACACCGTTAATCATTTGCACATGTTATATTTTAGTTCTTAATTTCTTAAAAATCATTTAAAAATCTATTAAAAAACTTTTTTCACTTTGTCATTGTGGGGTATAAAATGTATTCTATTTTGCAATAAGGCTGTAACATAACAAAGTGTGGAAAAAGTGAAGCGCTGTATATAAATTGTTGAGCTGCTGTGGATTAGACTTGTGTGCTCATTATAGGCACTTTTAATGATGTCCAGGGGTCAGGGGTCTGCAGTTAGAAGGAGTTGGTAGCTCAGTGGTAGAGTGCATGCTTTGTACGTAAGATCGTCAATTCCCAGCTTTTCCCCAGGTCGCTGTTGCAAATGAGAATTTGTTCTCTATTGGCCTACTGTGTGTTGTGACACACTCCTTGTGTAACTATTAAGAAAATGTTCTGTGTCTTGCGCCGCACTAGACCTTCTGTCAGTTCGGGCCAATCTTGGGTGCCAAACACTGTGTCTCTGGCTTGTGGTCTGACACTTTTCTGATCACTGTCGGTAGGTACTCACCACTGCTTATCATCAAATGTACCCAGACCTTGACAAGTGTCCCTCTTAGAAGATGATCGACATTTCATTTTCCCTGAGTGGTCATAATGTTTTGGTCGATCAGTGTGTATATACAGGTGCTGGTCATATAATTAGAATATCACCAAAAAGTTTATTTATTTCAGTAATTCCATTCAAAAAGTGAAACTGACAAGTGTTCATTCCTTTTAATTTTGATCAATATAACTGACAACTAATAAATAAATAAAAATCAGTATCTCAGAAAATTTGAATATTGTGAAAAGGTTCAATATTGAAGACACCTGGTGCCACACTCTATTCAGCTAATTAACTCAAAACACCTGCAAAGGCCTTTAAATGGTCTCTCGGTCTAGTTCAGTAGGCTACACAATCATGGGGATGACTGCTGACTTGACAGCTGTCCAAAAGACAACCATTGACACCTTGCACGAGGGGGGCAACACACAAAAGGTCATTGCTAAAGAGGCTGATTGTTTACAGAGCTCGGTGTCCAAGCACATTAATTGAGAGGCAAAGGGAAGGAAAAGATGTGGTAGAAAAAAATGTACAAGCAATAGGGATAACCGCACCCTGGAGATGATTGTGACACAAAACCCATTCAAAAATGTGGGGGAGATTCACAAAGACTGGACTGCAGCTGGAGTCAGTGCTTCAAGAACCACCACGCACAGACGTATGCAAGACATGGGTTTCAGCAGTCGCATTCTTTGTGTCAAGCCACTCTTGAACAAGACACAGCGTCAGAAGGGTCTCGTCTGGGCTAAAGACAAAAAAGACTGGACTGCTGCTGAGTGGTCCAAAGTTATGTTTTCTGATGAAAGTAAATTTTGCATTTCCTTTGGAAATCAAGGTCTCAGAGTCTGGAGTCATACTTTTCAGTTGGCCAACATTTCTAAAACTCCTTTTTTTGTATTGGTCTTAAATAATCTAATTTTCTGAGATACTGAATTTGGGATTTTCATTAGTTGTCAGTTTTAATCATCACAATTAAATGAAATAAACATTTGAAATATATCATTCTGTGTGTAATGAATGAATATAATATCCAAGTATTACTTTTGAATAGAATTACTGAAATAAATAAACTTTTTGACGATATTCTAATTATATGACCAGCACCTGTATGTATATATTATATATACATAGATTCAGTATATGGTCTGGTACTTGGTATTGGCTAAGCATGAACTCTTAACTACTTCAAGCAAAATGAACTAATTATTTATCTAAAGATGTATCTGTTGTAATCGGCCCTAGCTCCAGGGCGTATATTTAAATGGGTTAGATTTGGAAAATGAAAAGAAAATGCTTTTGTCCTTCCTGCCTCTTATCCCACCTTAGATCTATGTAACAAGGTCATATAACAAAGCTTTTTGGTAAACCCTGCTTAATGCTATAGAATATGGTCATATGAAACTCCTTGAATTCATATGAAACTCTAATGTGAACAGAATTGACATGGCACAGAAAATTCTACAAAATGCTAAATTAGCTCTTTCAAGAGACTCCAACAACAACAAAAACAATAGCGTAATTGTCTATTACAAGCAGTTGGCTATGTGAACACTGAGAAACCTAAACCTACTGACTCTCTACACGTAGCACTGTTGGTATGGAGTGGAAGCGGTTCTCTACTTTGATTCCCAAAATCAACAATCATCTTATCAGCTGACGTTGCTCGTTGTTGGTTGACTTGGTTGTTGTTCTGGAATCACAATTTTTTTTGGCCCACAGTCTGTTGCTTCATGCTACTGTAAAAATGAGATTGCTTTAATTAGGTCTCTTACATTTTGAGTTTAATCCTAAATGTTTTGGACATATCCATCGCCTTTTTTTTTTTTTTACAATTCAACAATATTCTGTGTGTGTGTTGTATAGACATACATAGCAGATATACATATATAATACCACATCTATTAGACGTTGTTTATGTCCTGAATTCTGACTGACTGACAGGTGTGATATATGAAACCGTATACCAAAGAAAGAAAGCATTGTTGAGACTCACAATAACAAAAAACCTGGTAGACTAAGGTGAACAGCTATAGAGGATGACCAAAGATCACTTTAAATGGTGAAGAAAAAACAACAATATTTCAACAGAAAGACTTGCTATGAGATAATAATTTTGCAGATTACCATATGCTAAAGAGGACACCAGCAGAACTTCAGAGGGTGTATGGCAGGTAACAGTTTGCTGTATAGTCACTTAACCAAAGTGACTCGACCAAACAATTACTGTAATGGCAACCAGGTTTCCATTTAACACTGTGTATATATGGCAAAGACTTCCATATGCAAAAGAGGACACCAGCAAAACTTTAGTGGCTAGATGCAAATCACTGGTGAACTAAACAAATGGAACAACCAGATTAACAGCGAATACAGTGCTTGTGTGGAAAATAAAAAATGCTTGCCTATGATGATTGTGACTGGTAAACACAAAAAGACAAGTTAACAGATGATAAAAAAAATTGCCAAATATGCAACCAGAAATGTATTCATTCATGAAGGCACATGTTTGTTAAATCATTTCAAACATGTATGTATATTGATTCTTATCCGAGCATCTCCCTGTAACTCAACACGATATCACAGGTTTTCGTGAAATAGACACGATTTTTGGACCCCAAATTTGTGACATGCACACGTAAAATTTCGTTTTTTTGTGTCCTGGACAAGATTACTTTTTTTGTGTACAGGACACGTAATATTTAGGACTCCACGGAAAATCGTCACACACACACAAAAAAGCACACCAAAGGTTTTTGGTCAACGACACGTTAAACAAATAAGTAAATCGAAATGTTCGGTATTGGTTAAGGTTAAGGTTAAGGTTAGGGCAAGAGTAAGAGTCAGGCTTTCGTTTAATATTTAGAGTAATAAAAAGAGTTATATTCCAGAAAGTTAAATCCGTCGCGTTTACAATTCAATACAATAACTTTTATTATATTATGGTGATATCACAATCATCGACCTCAAAAACAACCCAAAGTACAGTGCCGTTTGTGAACCCTATCACGGAGAAGAGAGATAAACAGAATTCATAGGGAGGGATTAGTTAAAGAGCATCTCTGGCTTCTGAGAAGATACTGATTGTATATGTTTTCATATCATATTGAACTTTTGGCATTTCTTAAATTAGAAAAAGCCGACTCTCTATAGGCAGGCTAGCTAGGCCACCATCGGCACTTTGCCCAACGTTGTCTTTGGTTTATTTGTCCATAAACGGCAGATTATTTCTGATACACCTTGCATGGTTTGTCGTGCACCTAATCTTGGTGTCACGATCGAGCCAATGGTGAAGTGCAGTGTAGAGCCAAACGCAGAGGCGTAAACAAGTTTGTGGTATTTTATTCCCATAGAACAACCAGGAAAACCAAATACAAAAACACAGAAGGGAAAACATACACTGAATAAATACAAGTGCGCTATCAAGCGTCTTACCATCAAAAACTCTAAACACTAAACAGTGCAGGCAAACCAATAACTACCACTCACCTAAAGATCAGCGTGACCAAGAAACAATGCTCAGCTCAGTGCAACCACACCCAGTGACTTTCATACACCTCCTAATTAAACCAACTCAACCCAGGTGTGCATAATTACCTAAACTAACCTAAAGGAAAATGTGAGCACAACACAAAAATAACAAAAAGTGGATGACTAGTTCCACTAGTCATCACACTTCGCTTGTTTTTTGTCAAGGTTTTTATCATGTTTTCTAACCCATACCTATTGATTAATACCGGCCTACTATTCTGTTAAAGCTTGCTAAATTTGTAGATAATTGAAACAAGTTTAATAAATAACTGGAATTGTTAACTTTTCAAACATCGCACAACACAGTCCAGTTCATTGGAGCTCAATCCCGTGCAGTACCAAAGTACCAACAAGAGCCACTAAATGTCTTGTGATTGGATCTCACCAATTAACATGTGAACTTCCATGTATCTTCTATCTTGGAAATATCACAATTCCCAGAGGTGTCTACAGAACAAACTAAACCTTGATGTCGGACACACTAATTATACAGCATCAGGTTTCATAACGTTGTCTGGCCATCCCATATGGTCATTTCTCTCCACCAATGGCTCACAAGCTTCTAAGTTCAGCTTCTCACGTAAACGCTGTTCTTTGTTATGTTTCACACGAGCCACCTCAGGAAATATAATTTCACATTTGACTTAATCTTGATCATTCATCTTAATTGTACCTTTAAAATTTTCATGATTGCATATCATTGTAACAAACTAAAACATCCCTATACTTGCCATTTATTTACCCTAGTTAGGAAACACTGAATGGTGCTGAAAGTTCAGATGAGACTGTTGCTTTTACAAAGGATTTACCAGGAACATTAACAAAAGAAACATACCTTTGTCTCTGCCTCGTTTCTTTCTCAGCGTAAGGTGTGTACCATTGCATTGGGTATTGTGCTTGAAACCCGGCAACACAATGTCATATTTTGAATACACAGGACGACATTGACCTTGTTCCTGTCCAATCACAAGCTGGATCTCTGTGTATAAAAGCTGCTCCGAACATCTCAAGGGAAACAAAAAGCAGGAGACAAGCCAGCACAAGGCACATTTGAGCATGACAGTCAAGATATGAACACGGCAAGGAATTTAACAATGCTCCTTCTCTATTTTTTGGGGGGGGCCTTGATGGTTACAAAGACTAGTCAACTACAAATAAGTGACTGTGGAGCGGATTTAAGACCACCAGAATACACTGACATCTCTGTAACTTGTGGCACCCAATCTATTGGTCTGGCTATCCTCATCTGTCCTGCTATGTACAGTGGCTACAACGAGTCTCTGCTAATCCTCAACAACATCACTGATGACCCAGCCTGCAAAGGAACCGTGGATGCAAGCGTGACACCGTCTGTCCTGAGGTTTGAATTCCCCCTGAACTCAACAAACTCTTGTGGCAGCATCTTCAGAACATACAGTGCTGCAGGGACTGGGGAATTCTCTGACTTCTCCAACATCCAGACGGTCAACATCAGCGGTATGATTCGATCATCTGACCCCACCATTGGGACAGTCACGTACAACACTGACCTGAAGTACTTCTACTCCTGCGCCTATCCTCTAGAATACCTGGTCAACAACACCCAGATCTCTGTGTCAGCGTCCACCATTGCAGTCAAAGACAGCAACGGCAGTTTCATCAGCACTTTGAGCATTGGTCTCTACAATGACCTCAACCACACTGCACAATTAGTCATTCCAGTTGACGGTCTCGAGCTGAAGACCGAAATCTGTACATCGATCAAGGCCACCAACCTGACCACCGAATATTATGTTCTGCTGGATCGCTGTTACGCCTCCGTCTCCCCACAGGCCAACGAGAACAACGTCACCATCTTCGACCTGTTTTATCCTTGCTATCAGGACAAGTACACTGTCATCAATGAGAATGGAGTTAGTCATCGTGCCTGCTTCTCCTTCCCGGTGTTCCGCTTCACAGGGCAGAACAATGAGGTGCTTTCCACCTACTACCTACACTGCATCACGCGTCTCTGTGAGAGAAGCACCTGCATGTCATTCATGCAGTGTCCCAACCCCGCCAGGAGGAGAAGAAATGCCGTTTCTGAAGCTGTGGATGGAGTGACAGAGCACACAACCCTCAGCTCCCCCCCTATCACCATCAGAGGAGATAGACCTGTGTCCATAAAAGAACCGAGGCCTGCCAGGGAGAGCTCAGACAATGGTTCCAGACGTCTTGGTGTGGCAGTGGGTGTGCTGAGCTCCACCTGCGTCGTTGTCATCGCAATTGCGGCAGTCATCCACAGGAGACTGAAAACGAAAGGGTAGATTTCGGTTGGCATTTGAGTGGTACGGTTGTGGACAAGAATGCTATGTCCACATTAGCTACAGGAATGATTCAGCGCATACTAAAGATTAGCACATTTATGTGACTAGACTTCTACAGGTTTGGATGAGCAGTTACAGTATATGCAGGTACTGTAACCCAAATGCCTTTATCTCTAGAGATCTTGACAACGGAGGAACAGGTACAATGAACAATGCAGGGGATTCCGAGAAATTTGACCAAAATTAATGAGTTTAAATTGATCTTCGTAAAATAATTTGTTAATAAAAAACAAATCTCTGTCACAATTGCTGTTGAAATAAATCTTAATTCTTCTTCAACATTCACAGGGCTATGTCTCTTTCACTGCCACAGGGCATTAGAATATGATGTCAAGACCAGAGGGTTCTTTAATGGCCCTCAAACACTACTTTCGCCGTCAAGGCAGCAGTTGGACGTGGGTGGCTCCATGGATTTACATCTTAAAACAATCCCACCTGCTAACTAGGTACACGTCGCAAAGTGAAAGAAAAGGATGGGGCGAAGAACTCCAGTGTGTTATTTATTAAGTTGAACGGTTGTCAAGGAGGATGGTCACATGTGTTGCGAAACCACTCCCCCAGGATGTTTTCAACGCCCCCAAAATTCAGAGATTTTTTCAGAGAATAGCGACTGTAAAATCTGGCGAAATGCGTTTCTTTTGGTCAAGATTGGCCTTAAGTATATTTGTCTCATAGTTTGTGTTAGACACTGATGTAACACAACTTACTTCAATTCAATCCAAATAAGGAAATTGAAGTCCAATATGTCCCCACTTGTTCAAAATCAACAAAAGACACACAGATTAATGTACTGTGTAGCCAAAATACTTCAGGTTTATAGCTCAATAACTTTTCGGTAAGACCTTGTTGATCAGTTTGTATTTTGAATAAAAGCTTACTGAATAAAAGCGATTGAGTATGAAAAGATATGTTCATGATGTCATGATTTTATCTTATTGCATAATAACTAATTTAATGTAATTTAAAGACTGACATAGATGGCAATACTGCATTATTCGTTTTTTGATATTACTGCCACATAACTTAGCTTGAGCTTATGCAGAATTTTTAAGACACCTTTACCGTCGTTAGCTAGCTCGCAATATCTGTTACGCTCTAACTTACACAGGCAGCCTCCCATTTAAACGTATTGGTTAACAAAGCTTTAACTATTACCAAGGCAAAGACTATATAGTATTCACTACTAAAGCCCAATATCTAACACTAACAGCGTATAACATACTTTAGATAGCTAGCTAATGGTAACGTTAAGAATGTCTTTAAAATTCGACTCATAAGTTATTATGCAATGATATGTAAATATAGTTAGATTTAACGTTGTTAAATCATAGTCAAAGCTTTGTTAATTCACTACTTTAAACTTTGGTCGTATAGAAAACTTTGTTAACCAATAGGTTCACACTTATTCTCTCCGTTCTAACATACTACAGATTCACATCGAAGTCTAAACACAGCTGGTACATGAACAGTACAACAAAACAAACACGGTCAAATGCAATCAACTAAACAACCACATTAACTCAGATTTTTTTACCTTGTACTTTTTTAAAGAGGGTTTTTGTGAGAAAATGTTCAAGAATGTGCAACTAAAAGACACATCTTCACCCTTCAAATCCCCATTAAGGTGCAATGTCCCTGTAGCAGAATGAGCATTTAACACCTGAAGATCTAACCTCTGGCATTTTGCAGAAACTTCCTACTTAGAAGAGTTCATGCCAGACTGAGATAATGAGAAATTGAACATGGAGAAGGCTATTGTCAGGGACCTTTTGGTAGGAAGTGAATATTGTTTTTGTGAGTTTATAACTGAGAAATGTGAACAAAGATCCTACACGCCATTCCAGTGTGAAATTATTTTGACTCAAGAACTTTTCGGTAGGACCTTGTTGATCAGCCGTGCATCTAACCCAGGGTGTGGTCTGCTGATTACCCCAAGGAAATGTATTGTACTTTCATTATATACTGTTCTATTTTTCTTTTTCCATCCTATATCCAATTATTTTCTCTCACAATTTCATAATTTTCAAAGCAGAAAACTGATTCCTTACTGTTTGGTGTTAACAGAACGTAGTCATTGTCCCAGGTTTCAGGGTGTGTTAGGTTTCAGGAATAACCTTTAAAGATATAGGCGTGGCGTTCCGCGCAACCTAATTATCTGCATGTTCCTATGGATGACCTTTATTTCTGTCCAGTTGCAAGAGGCATTTTTTTCATACAAAAGACCTAAATCCCAATCAAAAAGACCCATACTTGTGAGAGCACCTTCAGGGCGACCCCCCCTCTCCACTGTGGTCACATTACCAACAGTCGAACAGTCAACGTGCGTGGCGTGTTTGGGTCATTTAACTTTATTTATATTTATTATTATGTTCCACATATGCTCTGCCCCACAGTCCCTGATGTCACGTTGGCATACACATTGACCAATAGGCAACCTTTATTGCCAAAGAGTTCCCTGAATGGAAGTTTTTATACCAAATAAAAGCATACATATTTTTTTCAATCAGAATAACACCTCTACATAATAATACATTGATTTAACTGTCCATGAGTAGATTTTTTCTTTGGATAATAATCACATAGGATCGTTCTGACCCAGATACCACAATATCAAGATCACAGAATGCTGGTTTCTAGATAAAATGTTGACAGCCTGCCAATATTCCCCTGAATAATAAAAAGAACGACTAAACATTAATTCATAGTTATTGCTACATCCAATCCTGTAATTCAATCAAACTGTCAAAGTGTATTCAGTCTGTATTTTCCTAGGAGGTTCATACACATGTTGATAAACCTGTATTGGCTGCATCTTCTAGATCAGTAAGAATCCTTCCAGTATGCAGATTATGTTATCAGTCAATTCTGCCGCCTGGTCTGTAAATGAGTCTGTGAACCCTGTCTGTAAACCAGTCTGTGAACCCAGTCTGTAAACCAGTCTGTGAACCCAGTCTGCAAACCAGTCTGTGTACCTTCTCTGTGAACCAGAAAAAAAGTGACGGCATTCAGCAACAACACTGGCAGCTAATCTCCATCAAACATCTCTTTTCAATATACTGTATATCGTTTTTCGCTGAGCAGCTACAGCAACAACCCAAGTCTTATTACTGGCTGTGGACAAGTTTACCATCTTTCTGGTACAATTCATTCACTGCCAGAGTCCCTAGCGGAATGCCAGCTGACTCTGGGGCCCCTAAGACTTGGCTATATGTCAGAGGATGAGGCTGTCTGCCTAGACAGGGTGTAATATATCTCCCGTCCTGCGGGGGCAGAAGTCCCTTGTCTGTCCTTGGCTCAGAGGAGCCAGGGGGTGATAGATGGAGGAAGGATGCTGTGTGCCCTGGGCAGGGGTAGATTACAGGTCAACCCCCCCCCCCCTCCCACACACACACACACACACACCGCACATATGGGCCATGTTATTCATGGATTTAGTTATTAATCAACTTGCTTCACTTACAGGTGAGCTGGAGCTGAATTTCTTTTTGAATTGTGAGCTCTTTCATACACCAGCACCAGCTCAGCAAGGGGTGTCCTGGGAACCATGAAGGGGGGCAGGTGGGGTGGGGGGGGGTAGTCTCGCTTGCTCTAGTTTGTCTCGGAATATATACTGCTCTCACTTATGTGAGGGGTTTCGTTATTGTAGAGGGGAGATTAGCAAATTTCCGTCCAAGCAAATTTCCGTCCAGTCTGTGTATTTGTGCTGGGCCGCAGACAGACGTGCACGCCGCACCTAGACAGCTACTGTTTACAGATCCTGTGCGTTATGGCCTCCTTGCGCTAATATGTTAACATCAGCGGCCTTGACAAGCGTCAGCCACCGGCCCCGGGGCATGCTAAAGATATTACATTAGTTTACGACTAAACAACGGGAGAGAAAATGGAAGACAGGGGACTCGGATATCCTGGCCAGCGGATGCGCCATGGGGGGTGTGTGGATGGTCTGGGGGGTGAGGAGTGGGATGGGGTGGTGGATGGTCTGGGGGTGGGGGGTGTGCGGGGGGTTTGGGTGATCAGGGTAATTTTACTGAGCCAATGTCACCAAACTGTCTGTCAAGTGATCGTTAGGTTCAGCTGCCTATGGCATTGTGAAAAATATTCTTAAATGATAATAAACAACCGATGCATGTAATGCATTTATGGGGTATATCTAATATTTTATATCTCGCTTTCTAAATCACACAGACAACTGTCCCGCTGGCATCTGCAACGCTACAGTTTATATTTGAAACCTCTCATTCCTGAGTATTTATTTTAAGGTGATATTGGTGAGTTTAGCCCTCAGTTGACTGTAAGTTGAATTGTAGAAACAAATGAAAACAGAGAAATTGCTTTGCAACTGTCACGAACAGAGCGGCGTAGTGTGGTTGAAGCCATTTGCAGAGCCAGTAATCCGTTTGATACAGGTTTATTTACACAGCAACATAAAACAAACCGTAAACGGTGGAAAAGGCTAAACTGTTGAAAATGAAACAAACTATGCGCATATAGCGTCTTATAATACAATACACGAACAACAGCAGTAGACAACGACTAACACTCACCTCTAACTAAACTGTGTGACATGAAACAACAAACAATGCTAAGCAACGAGTGACTTGCTAGCGACCCCTTTATATCCCCACATAAAGTGACAGATTACTAACAGCTGTGACCACGTGAAAGAGGAAGTAATCACAGCTAGTGAGAACAAAAACACGGAAGTGGATCACCGAAATGGAAGTGTAGCAACGCCACCACACCAATCGTGACAGCAACTGAGCATGCATTAGCTACTAGGGCTTGAAACATAACACCATTGCTACAAAAGGTGAGTTATTATTAGCTAAACAATTCCTTATAATGTTCCTGTCACCAGACTGATTTTAGATGTAGTTACGTTAGCTAAGACTAGTTAGCTAGTTAACCACATTTGGAATTATCAAAATGGCTGTTCAAGTTAGCTAGCAATAGCTTGGTTATTATTACTAAAAGTTTCATACACAGTTTCAAAAACTTCCTAACCTGTCGAGGAGAAACATGACAAACTCAGCATCACTTTTCAAGTCCAATAGCTTCCAAAATTTAACAACAAGGTTTCTACTATTATATGATGAAATACTATTATATTTCTACTTTTATATGAAATGAAATACTATTATATTTCTACTATTATATGATGAAATACTATTATATTTCAACTATTATATGATGAAATACTATTATATTTCTACTATTATATGATGAAATACTATTATATTTCAACTATTATATGATGAAATACTATTATATTTCAACTATTATATGATGAAATACTATTATATTTCTACTATTATATGATGAAATACTATTATATTTCAACTATTATACGATGAAATACTATTATATTTCTACTATTATATGATGAAATACTATTATATTTCTACTATTATATATAGGCTCCTTTAAAGCCTATGATTTGATTGGCATGTTAACCCAGGGCAATAAAGTGCCGGCTGAAAAGCGTTATTACAGGTTTACCATTTCAGTTCCATACGTCTGCCTCCCCTGCAGAGAGAGATGAAACTGCTTCCTTCAGCTCTTGCATGGACCGGGAGAAAACAGTATATCAAATCATCACAGTTCTCACCGCAACACAAGTTGGACACATACAGCTGGTGGAACACAAGCAGACGTTACTGTGCAGGGCAAAATGCCTGGTCTGTTTGACATCCAAGCTGTCAAGGGGATTGACCAAACGATTCAGCCATGAGCTTGATCTTTCCGTACAGCGAGATTAACCGTGTGTACACGTTATACAATGAGGATGTGCTGTACTGTTTAACGGCAACGGATTCAATCTGATTTTTTCTTTCACAAAAAGAGCGACAGGTGATTTTTAACAACAATGCCCACTTTGGTCACAATCAACCTACCAATACTAAGTTTGCTAACATTCGTCTTTTAAATATTGCATATATTTGTTTACCCCTGCTAGCTTGGTAGCATTTCCGTATACTGTATATACTTGCCAAATAGACCAGATATGACATCATGATAATGTTGACTATTACTGTCTGATTTCTTTCATTCACTGTCTGATTTCTTTGTGCTGAACTTTTATCCCTCCGGGTCAGAGAGCATGTGGACGGAACGAGGTGTTGGGCAACATCAGTGAGCATTGTTGTGTCCGGGCTGGAGGTGTTGGGGGCGGGGTTAGAGGAGAGGCTTGCTGAGCCTCTTTCTACGCGATATGACATCGTGATCGCGTTCACTTTCACAGACTTCACAGATTTCTTGCTTTTGCTCTCATGCATTCATGCTACAGCATAAGCACTTTGCACACACGCTAATGCGCACATGCAAAGTCGTGTTTCCAATAACTGCAACTTTGACTTAGGATTTTTTACATTTGACTTAGGGCACGCACATGTTTACAACAAGTCTAGATTTCTAGATGAAAATATTGACCCACTGAGAATTTCTGAATAGTAACCTCAGGTTACAACTCAATACATGTTTTGTTATATTAAATTGTTTGTGTTATATATGAATTCTAATGATTTATAATTCATATTTAACAGATGTGATTTGAACATTAAATAATAAAACGTGACTACCTGTACATCCTGAATGCTAGAGGTGTCTTGGTTGACTATATTATATTTGAAATAAAGACACTTGGGCTTCGTTTAGTGATTTTTCTGGATATTTCATTTGAATCTGAGGGCCATGTGTGACGTACATTGAAGCTTAAGGTCTTATTCTCTCTTCCTGGTTGACCAGGCCAGCTGTGTAAATGTGTGCAGGGCGTGTGAGACAGTCCTGGAAATAAATGAGCTGTTGATTAATTGGCTGTTCATCCCTGACAGAGCCCCCTCTATTCTCTCTCCTTCACCTCATGATGGTTTTTCTCATCTTAGTGAACACACCCCACACTGACGGACACACACACACACACACACACACACACATACAGACACACACACACACACACACACACACACACACACAGACGGACACACACACACACAGACGGACACACACCCCAAACTGACGGACACACACACACAGACGGACACACACACAGACGGACACACACACACTAACGGACACACACACACACACACACACACACACATACAGACACACACACACACACACACAGACGGACACACACACACACACACACAGACGGACACACACCCCAAACTGACGGACACACACACACAGACGGACACACACACAGACGGATACACACACACAACCCACACCACTGGACACACTTATTTTACACTCCTGGATGGACTTATTTTACACTCCTGGACACACTTATTTTACACTCCTGGACACACTTATTTTACACCACTGGACACACTTATTTTACACTCCTGGACACACTTATTTTACACTCCTGGACACACTTATTTTACACTCCTGGACACACTTATTTTACACTCCTGGACACACTTATTTTACACTCCTGAACCCACTTATTTTACACTCCTGGACACACTTATTTTACACTCCTGGACACACTTATTTTACACTCCTGGACACACTTATTTTACACTCCTGGACACACTTATTTTACACTCCTGGACACACTTATTTTACACACTATGGACTACACTCACAAACTGATCCCTTCAAATAACGTGTTTGTTTTGTTCCATTGACCATTTCATCCAATCCAATAGGCAAAATCCATAGGAAGTCATTGAAAAACAGGACCTTGGTTTTCACTGTCTCACAAGCTGAGCTAGGGAGAGAGAGGAGGAGACAGAGAGAGAAGATGTAGCAGCAGGAGGTGGTGAACGGACCTTCTGGTTTGGGAGTTGGTGTATATCAACATATTAATCCTCAGCCCCAGAGTGATGAGTTGGAGTAAAGGAGAAAACAGAGCCGTGGAAAGAGGACTGGAGTCAATATACTGACACCAGCTTGGATTGCTAGACCAAGGAAATGGACAATTATTTGATTACAAAATCTTTGAAAAACAAGAACTCAATAACTGCGACATGTTTGTTCCCACTGGGATAACAGACCATAATATGTAGAATTGTTTCACATCTATCACTGTATTGCAATTTAATGATCAGAAAAATATGGTTTTGCTTCTTTGTAGAGTCATAAGCACACAATCAAACTGCCCACATAACATAATTTAAGGTTTCCCAATAACTAACCGCCATAGGAAACAAAAATACGGCAGAGGGCGTTTAAACCGAGTGTGAGACTGAACAGTAACCTGGGTCTGGGTCTTTGTGCTGAACTCGTTACCAGAGTAATCCCTCCGGGTCAGAGAGCATGTGGACGGAACGAGGTGTTGGGGGACATCAGTGAGCATTGCTGTGTCCTGGCTGGAGGTGTTGGGGGCGGGGTTAGAGGAGAGGCTTGCTGAGTGAGTATCCACGTATATTCCTCCGCTGGGAGACAGCTGTCGTTGCCAATTCCTGTGAATGAAGTATGACCGCCCCCAACCTGTGAACTGGACAGTCCAGGAAGTATTTGAAGTGGACAATGTTTCACATCCAGCACAACTGTGAGCCTTTAAATTAGGCAGTGGCATCATCTAGACACTCCCCTAGGACACAACTAACTTTACTTCCTCTGCCATGGTGCTTTAGCTCCACCGTGTCCTTCTGCCATGAGTTTGAAAGTGGTCAGCTTTTCTAAGCTCCTCTCTTAGCTTTACCAAACCATACTTAGGTGAACATACCCAGATTTAGGGTGTGAGGACAAATACAAAAACCCAAGATGAGAGGGATCTCCCCTAAACTATAGAGCTTTAGTTTCCGACAGCTGTCATGACTCCTACGGGAGAAGCGGCAGCTCCACCTGCGGGCGGTATTCGGCGGTCGTCCTCCCCGGCCTATTAGTCGTCACCGAAGCTCCGCCTCCTGCACACCTTGTTCAGTCTCGTCATCACTCACCTGGTGTCCATTACCTCATTAGAGGTCTATATAAGCTCCCTTTGTATTGGTTGTCTTTGTGTGGAATTGTTACATGTTACGTGTGTTATGTGCAGCCCGAGTCTCGTTGTGAGCTCGGGGCTTCTTGATTATTATACCTCCGTGCGAGGAGTTGTTACAGTTTGTGCGCTGCGTCGCATCCTCTACTTTGCCTGTGGGCTTTGAGCAATACTACGGGTTTTCCGTACGGTATTAAAAGAGACTCTAGAGTATTTCCGTGGGTTGTCTGGCTCCATCCTTCCGCCACCTACAACGTTGACAACAGCTTAGTGTGAATTCCATTAAAATTACAATAATTTCAGGAAGTACACTAAAAAAGAATTTGGATTTACTTCTAAAATTTTCCAAAATCTAAATGGAATTAGCTCCACTCATCCAACACAAACACACCCAAGAGAAAAATATGTATCGCTGGCCACACTACTGGCCAATCTAAGAACCAACAGTATTTACAATCAGATGACAGCCAAGGTCATCTGAAAAGTCACTCAGGAAACCTGTGGGTGCCCACGACCAACACCTTCTCTGTTTCCCAATGTTGTTGTTACATGGGGTCAAACAGTGCCCTCTGCCCGGGTCTCCGTACTACATCACCACCTGGGGAGTCTATAAGAGTTCCTATTTCATCATTACACAGCCAAGTCACTGTTACAAGGGATATTGCCGAGTACGTTTCAGTCCTATACAGTACACTGCCATGAGTTCTTCATATGTTCTGGTGTATTTCTTACTCCATATTGAGACACTGAATACCATGTTGAGATATCGGCTGTTTCTTAGATCACATTTGTGTTATTGAGCAGGGAGCTCTAAATTCCTGCATGCTCCAGTCCCCATGGCTTGGCTCTGGCCTGCCTCCTGGCCTGCCTCCTCTGTGGCTCCGCTCTACTGCCTCCTGGCCTGCCTCCTCTGTGGCTCCGCTCTCCTGCCTTGGCTCTGTCTCTCCGTTCTCTGTCTGATTATAAACCTGCTCAGGGTTTTACCTGCTGAGGCTATGAAACTCGACCTGGCAGTAAAAGCAGTCCCTCTCTCAGCTCCAGTTGTGTTATTGAGCCCGGCACAATATGCACCGAACCTGCCGCGCTGTCTTTATTCTCTCTCTCTCTTCGTATTCCCTCCCGTCGTTCGCCAACGAGAGGCTTTCGGGACCGTATGTCAACGCACAAGTTCTGTTGCTGTGTGGCGGAGGCTGGAGCTACCCGAGCAGTCAATACAAGGAAGCCATATCTCTGGAAATCACTCAGTGCTCTTTATGACGAGTGTGAAGCAGAGAGATGTACTCTATAAAAGTTATTTTAAAGCCTGGCACCCCCCACCCTGTCCCTGTCATGTACGACCTGCACTGGAGCGTGTAATCGTAACGCCGTATCCATGGCCGGAGGGGACTCACAGGCCAAATTGTCTGTGTCATTCCTTGCAACTGGCCGTGAAATACAGAGTCTGACATCATCGCCCCTCGCCGCGGTAGACGGGGAGGGAGTTGGTGGGTGTGGAGGGGGGGTTGATGCTGGGAATGTTGTGCTCTGCTCAAATCGTTACATTGAAATCCCCAGGTAGGCATTTGAAATTATTACCTGGTTTCTTTTCCCTTTAAAATGTTGCTTTCCGATCGCTCCCCTGCACCCCGCGGCAAAATCCCAATCCCACCCGTGTCATTTCCTTTCTTTACAGCGCTCTTTTTCATTTGGATGAGCTGCTGTTTCATCTGAAGGTGACACTTCCTACTTCTCACAGCGAGGCGCGTCCTGTGCGTCAGAACCTGAGAGGGTTACCACAGCCCGGTGCCAGCAGGAGATACCGACAGACACCCAGAAGCGACTTTGAGTCCTATGCGACTGAAATCGGATTTCTCGCCGTCTAAAATTTCATGATCCTTGAAAAGCGGTGATATAATCGGTGGTGGAAACGTATGTCAACGACATCCAATCTGACGGTCAGGATGTTTGATGTGCGGCGTGGAAACCGCGGCCCCTGCACAGCCCCTCCCCCGATCCACCGCGCTGTTCGTCTGACGCTGTGTAGACGGACGGCAGCTGCAGTCAGGAGCTGGGACTCAACACGGGGCCGACGTTGTACTGGCTGCTCCTCGGGTTGTTAAGTGTTTGACAAATGACATATGACAGAGCTCATCTTCCTCCGCCCTGTGGGACGCGTCCAGAGAGTCTTAGCCGTGACCTTCAAGTTTTCGATCGCAAATACATTTTGGACGAGACGTTTAGGGAACCACCGTATGACCCCCTAGGCTTACATCTTACTGCAACTTTACCACACATTCCCGGGCAAACCAACATCTGATGTTCGGATGGACCCAGAACGTCAGAACATGTGAGGTTGTGGCTGGTCACAGGTATGCTAGTCTAACCAACGTAAACATCCTGCTGCTAACAGTTAAGCTTCCTCCACTGACAGTTCGCCCAGTCCTCGACTTCGCAATGCAGGTGACCTCACTGCATGACGTCATTCTAACTGTTCCAGCTGTACACAAATACTAATTGGACAGCCCAGTTAGCAACAATTAGCAATTAACAGTATTTAGCAATTAGCAACATATAAAAAAACTCAAAAT
The DNA here is from genome assembly GCA_029465975.1 of Dallia pectoralis. Taxonomy (NCBI): domain Eukaryota; kingdom Metazoa; phylum Chordata; class Actinopteri; order Esociformes; family Umbridae; genus Dallia; species Dallia pectoralis. Next base: position 20,724,525 of record CM055731.1, on the reverse strand, counting down.
TATCACCATATCAACAAACATAAAGAATAAAACAAGAATAAAAACAACATTTGTATTTATGTCTACATTTGAAAGCGAACGAATCATGGGAATCTTCTTAGTTTGAACATTTAAATTTCTGCCTCTGCGTTTGGTACAGACCTCCTGTTGGAAGAGTGCGTTCAAATCTACATCGCTGTAAAGATGTTCCTGTTGCATTTTGAATTACCCACAATCCTTCCCTTCTCTCCACATCCCTCACCTGAGAAGCCTCTCCCATTCCCCATCCGTCCTTCCCTCATGCAGAGGGGCCCTTGAGGTTGTGTTAAGTTTGTTCACAGCACCCCAGGGACACAGAGGTGCCTGACTGAGGCCTCTGGGGACCTGTAAACCCTGTACCCTCAACCCTAACCCACTCCATTAAAACACACCAGGTAGGACACAGTCCCACTGCTGTGCGATTCTCCCAACTCAGGTTCCGAACACAGAGACGATTAACCTACTGACATCGTATCCAGGAATGACTCATTCAACAAATCTCATTGTGTATAACCCCTGACTGCAGGTCCGTGAGATAATGTCTGGGCTTATGCTCTGCGGGCTAACACGGTCTTGCGGCACACACACACACACACACACATCCAACACGCGTTCAGTACCCGACGGATAAACAGAGAAGTCTATTGTGAGGAGTGTGCCTGTGGGCCCAAGGTGGGCTGGCTCCTCTGAACAGGTGGTCCACATGTGCTGAGAGCCCCTCGCAGACATTCTTTACAAGGACATCTCTGTCATCGGACGATTTTTATACATTTTGAAGGTTTCTACACACGGGGATAGCAAGCAGCGAGTTACAGGAAGACCTCGGTGTCACTCTCTGCGTTTCAATCCTCTCCTTTCTCACATAAACACAGATCTGTCAAGACGAATCTTCTGGACACATCCTGTCGGGCTGCGGCTTGGCGTCTTATTACATAATTTTTTTTCTAAAGCCCCAAAATAAAATCTGCATGGGAGTGCTGTCGGAGGGGAGCACTGTATTTTTCAAAGAACCGGGGAAACGGTCGGGACAACACAGATCCTGTTGCCTGCGGGGATCCTCAGGGGAACCGGCAGCAATACAGGGAGGTCATTCAGAGCCATTTGCAGCAGGTGGTGCGGAAATGGTGTGGCTATGGTGCTGTGGTGGTGGTGCGGCTGTGGTGCGGCTGTGGTGGTGGTGTGGCTATGGTGCTGTGGTGGTGGTGCGGCTGTGGTGGTGTGGCTGTGGTGCGGTTATGGTGCGGCTGTGGTGCTGTGGTCGTGCGGCTGTGTTGTGGCTATGGTGCCGATATGGTGCTGTGGTGGTGGTGCGGCTGTGGTGGTGTGGCTGTGGTGCGGTTATGGTGTGGCTGTGGTGCTGTGGTCGTGCGGCTGTGTTGTGGCTATGGTGCCGATATGGTGCTGTGGCTGTGGTGCGGTTATGGTGCGGCTGTGGTGCTGTGGTCGTGCGGCTGTGTTGTGGCTATGGTGCCGATATGGTGCTGTGGCTGTGGTGCGGTTATGGTGCGGCTGTGGTGGTGTGGCTGTGGTGCGGTTATGGTGCGGTTATGGTGCGGCGGTGATGTGGCTGTGGTGGTTCGGCAGCGATGATGGATATTTCTCATCCAGTCTAATTAACATACTAATCTTTTGTTCCCAAAATCTGGTTACAAGTTACCAACCACTCATATTTTCTCAATTACGCAATAAAAAGAAAATAACACATAAGGAAGTTATATGTCCCAACTACAAATAATAAAATAACTTTTCAACCAAACGGATGCCCCTTCACACACACACACACACACACACACACACACCAGAATTATAGTTTACTATAGCACGGGTACACTTCAAGTTCAGTATAGAGTCTCTGTTTCCAGGGTCAAAATCCACCTCCTATTTAAATACGTGACGGTGATATCAGAGAAGGAAACTACGAGCGCAGTAAATGCAAGCTTGTGAAACACTGGAGAAACACTGGGCATATCAGTGGTACGGTTACAATGTCAAATGAACAGTCTGCTGGATGTGCCGGCAGCTCACTGTAATTGCATCACACACCACACAGGAAGCGTTCTCCGTTGGGATTTCACTTCATACCAACTCTAGATAGGTAATTTTGCACATCTTAAAATATATTTGAACATTTCGGTCCGTTCGAGGTGGGAGACCATATCTCAACACCATCAGCGTCCTGAGATGTTCCCCCGTCAGATGTCGTGAAGTGTCGGCATCAAAATAGCCTCTGGGACCAACTTCATGTAGTACATAATTTCTTCAAATCTGCCAATCAAACGTTTTTTCGCGTTGTCCAACTTATAATATTTAATTTACCTGAAAGGATTCACTTCGGAAAAATAAATAAATAGGAAGTTCAGAATGGACTTGAATCCAAGTGCTTTAGCACCTGAACCGTAGCGAGTGTAATAAATGTCTCAGGGATATTTATAGCGTAGTATATTGGAGAATGTCCAATTCCCTGCACCGCAATAACGCCCCTGCATCTGTTTACCGCATCAGAGAAGCCCCCTTTGCCAAGAGAATAGAGTGAAAATAGAAAACTGCAGCCCCTCCATGTGCCACTGTACACTTCTATTAACTTACACGTTAAGCTTCCCGTAACCTAAACCACCCTGCTCTTACAGGTCCAGACACCAGGCTATATATATATATATATAACATGCCCTAACAGGTCCAGACACCAGGCTATATATATATATAACATGCCCTAACAGGTCCAGACACCAGGCTATATATATATATATATATATATATATAACATGCCCTAACAGGTCCAGACACCAGGCTATATATATATAACATGCCCTAACAGGTCCAGACACCAGGCTATATATATATATAACATGCCCTAACAGGTCCAGACACCAGGCTATATATATATATATATATATATATATATATATATATATATATATATATATAACATGCCCTAACAGGTCCAGACACCAGGCTATATATATATATATGTAACATGCCCTAACAGGTCCAGACACCAGGCTATATATATATATATATAACATGCCCTAACAGGTCCAGACACCAGGCTATATATATATATAACATGCCCTAACAGGTCCAGACACTAGGCTATATATATATATAACATGCCCTAACAGGTCCAGACACCAGGCTATATATATATAACATGCCCTAACAGGTCCAGACACCAGGCTATATATATATATATATATATATATATAACATGCCCTAACAGGTCCAGACACCAGGCTATATATATATATATACCATGCCCTAACAGGTCCAGACACCAGGCTATATATATATATAACATGCCCTAACAGGTCCAGACACCAGGCTATATATATATATATATATATATATATATATAACATGCCCTAACAGGTCCAGACACCAGGCTATATATATATATATACCATGCCCTAACAGGTCCAGACACCAGGCTATATATATATATATAACATGCCCTAACAGGTCCAGACACCAGGCTATATATATATAACATGCCCTAACAGTTCCAGACACCAGGCTATATATATATATATATATATAATATGCCCTAAGAGGTCCAGACACCAGGCTATATATATATATAACATGCCCTAACAGGTCCAGACACCAGACTATATATATATATATATATATATACCATAGCTTAATTTACAATGCACTGATCGTGATCATATTATTGCGACTATAAGTAGTAATCTTGAACAGATTTTAACCTGTTTGTTAAATTCGGTACTATATTTAAAGAATGCAATAACCCCCACTGTGACCCCTCACAGCCGTGGTGAGAACCTACCAAGAGTGGCACGAGGAGAGACTAACCACAAACCCGGCGATGGTCTCATCGATGTGCAATGGCAACAAAGTCTCTCCTGTCTGGTCCAAGCAGACAGAGAGTCACAGGTATTTTTAATGATGATGAATGTGTCACAATACACAGTGTAATAATGCGCCCTGCCACACTACAAACATGTTCAGAAATGGTTTGAAGAACATGATGAGGAGTTCATGGTGTCGCCCTGACCTTGAAACTCCCCAGATCTAAATCCTATTGAGCATCTCTGGGATTTTGCTGGCACACCAAGTCCGATCCACGGCGGCTCCACCTCACAACTTACTGGACTTTAAGCATCCTCTTCTAACGCCTTGGTAACAGATATCACAGGACACCTTCAGGAGTCTTGTAGAGGCCATGGCTCAGTGGGTCTGCGCTGTTTTGGCGATACATGGAAGACCAACAGCATTTTAGGCTGTGTATAAAGCGTTTGCTTTGGCTCATTCATGTATATAAATATATATATATATATATATATATATATATACACAACATTTTAAAAGTCAGCGGTCACTTAGAAACTTATACTTAAAACGTACGTAAATTAGTTTGAATGGGGATTACAGCAAAAAAGAATTGGATAAATATAGTTGACATGGTTTGAAATATGGATATTTATTTTGAATAATAATTTTAAATAACCCCATACTTTTAGCAAGCAAATTTATTTATATAGCACAATTCATACATAGAAGCAATTCAATGTGCTTTACAGAGGAAAATACTAATAAAATAATAAAATACATTACAACCTGTAATGCTGAAGTGACGGCATATGCAACTTAGTGTGCGAGAACGCTGGGCAGAGCCATCTACAAAAAAACACCAAATTTTAAACACTTCTTGTTATCTAATCTCATGGCAAAATGAAACTTCCATGTATAAAAAAACTGTTGATTTGAAATCGAATACATAAGAAAACTGTTGATATGTCATTCTTAAATAAGAAAAAAACTGTTGGTATGTAATTCACGACAGCTCATGTTAACAGATTTGAGGCGTTAGTGATGACCAGTGAGTTTCCAGGTGGTTATTTGCAGTGTTGTGAACAGGGAGTCGCTGAAAGACCCTGGCAAAGCAACAGTCCAGAGCAGAGCAGCGTGGACCTGGTGTGAAGCTGTTGTTGCCCACAGTGACAGATCTCTGTGACCGCACGGTATTCTGTATGTTTCATCTGTGGCCACACGCTCTCTTGTTAGCCAAGAAAAAAGACTCATGGGTAAATTGCTTCACTCTGTGTAAATAACTACACTGTGACAAACCGACAGCAACTGCGTGACAGAGACTGTTGAGATTCACACAGCCACACATAATTTACACAAATATAAACACGCAGAGTAAATACTTAAAGACATGTTATTATGCGATTAGTACGTTTGTAAGTCGGGGTGTCCATGTGTGTTATGGAGACTTTTTGCTAGTTTCTGTGCATGTTTATCAGTATGTGTGTGTGGGTGTCAGTCAATGTATGCATGAATGTGTGATCAACAGATCATGCGTGGATCAGTTATAATATAAATCATTTCAGTCCATATGTAGCCTGTCCCTCTGTTTAGAGTGGGTGGAAAAGGGAGTGGGTGGAGGGGGAAGTGGGTGGAGGGGGAGTGGGTGGAAAGGGGAGTGGGTGGAGGGGGAAGTGGGTGGAAAGGGGAGTGGGTGGAGGGGGAAGTGGGTGGAGGGGGAGTGGGTGGAGGGGGAGTGGGTGGAGAGGGGAGTGGGTGGAGGGGGGAGTGGGTGGAGGGGGAGTGGGTGGAGAGGGGAGTGGGTGGAGAGGGAGTGGGTGTACAGAAAGTCCCACATATGAGGGCCGTGTATATTGATGATGTGACAAATCTTGATTGACTGAGGTTTTTACTTAAATTTTACCTAGTATGCTTTTGCCAAAATAATCATGAGCATTTTAACTACTAAGGCTTTTAAATATATGCAAATATTTTAAATAAAAGGGTACATGTTACACAATACTGCTAAACAAATTAATTGGTGAGTACAACATTTGTAGAATAAAAATGTGCATCAGTGTGCGCAGTTGAGAACAGAAAAAGAGGTGATGGCTTGCAAACTGCAACTTTCTGCTAAGTATCTGAAATGTAGCACAGTTTAATATTTTTGGAAGAAGATTATGAAAGTAAGTATTGTATCTTTTTAACACAATAATTCGTCCATCACTAGACTCAGACGTTCGGAGTGCAAGTCGACAGCCTACTGCCCCTCTATCATGTTCCAAGTGCTAGCAAGCTGCCATTCTTTAAGTGCTAGCAAACTGCCATTCTTTAAGTGCTAGCAAGCTGCCATTCTTTAAGTGCTAGCAAACTGCCATTCTTTAAGTGCTAGCAAACTGCCATTATTTAAGTGCTAGCAAACTGCCATTCTTTAACTGCTAGCAAACTGCCATTCCCAAACACTAGCAAACTGCCATTTCATTAAATTGTAATAGTTCTTGCCATTTACCTCCTTGGAAAATGTCTAATATAGAGGTGAGTCTGTAGGGATCTCTGTGCGCACTGTGTGACTGCATTCAGCCAGATGCTGTTAGAGGGTTAGGCTATGCAAAGAGTGAGTGGTTGTTGGATAAAGGCCGCTTGCATGCGTAATTTAGCATCGTTAGCATACATTAGCCGTTACGTTCTCAGCAGTGTGCATTTTAATGACCTGTAGAGGCCACAGCATGGAAAGACTGACTCACAAATCCACCCAAGAAATGCCATGGCGGGGAAAGTAAAAGAAAGGAAGAGAGAACAAAGACATAGCAGAAATGCAGGTCGGAACTGGAGCATGTTATCAAAAGGGAGACAAATGGTAAATGTAACAGAAATGTGAAGCATACAGCTTGAGTTAGGATTGGTAGGGTAGTTTAGAGTTTACACCAAGTTTGCACCTAGGATTATGAAAAAAATATATAATGTCTGAATCTAGCCAGCAGTGGACTATTTAACTGCAGTTTGATTAATCCATATATAGTCCATATCTAGTGAGGAGTCAATTTTCGTCACAGAAGTTCAAAGCTCAAGTGAAGGTCATCTTCACTCGTGGAATGCTCTTTTTCATTTTACTTAATTTCCAACTGTGCCAAAAATATTTTTGGATGGTTTCTCTTTCTTCTCCCTCAGGTTGGAAAAGTAAGCTGATCGAGCAGATGTGAGCTCTTTTTTTATTTCTTTGTCCAAATATTTCCAACTTGGTTGAGCACCGCTGTCGTTCTATTCTATTTGGACACATGCTTCATGTCTCTGGTTTTGCCTTGGGTACCACAGAAGTTGTTTCTTGTTACCTATTTGTTTAGTTTTTTAGCGGTTCTACCTGGTTAGATTAGAATGTATATTGCATCATACTAATTACTATAAGAAGCCGTAATGCTATTTTTTTGTCTGCTTAGGGTTGAATAGAATGGTTTATGTCCAGAAAGTATTCCAGGATCCCAGAGAAAAGTTCACTGAAAAACGTGGAATGACAGTAGAATCTACACATTGGTAAACTCATCAATACAAAATGTATCCTGGAAAATTAACAAAATTGTATTACAACAATATTTGGCAGATAACCTAGTAGTTAACTGCAAGCACCACTGAAGGAAGCAAAGATGAAGTAATTTACCAAAATCGCTACGTTATTACCTTTATTATCATATAGAAGTAGCAGTTCCCATGTTGCATTTGTTGTTTTTGGTTTCGGTCTGACCAGCCGAGCGGTGTAGTGTCAGTTCGTTTTTCCAATTCCCATTCCAGACACATGACATGTTAACATTGGACACCCAGAAGAATTTGAAACAATATTGTTACAGTAGAATATAATACGCATTTATTACAGAAAACATTTATGGTAATCACTGCACATTTTCTTTAATGATAAATTATATTTAATTATATAGAAGCCACACATATCAATATGCACTTTACAGATGAGTGCCTATCCGTAACCCACATTACTTCACATGTGAGGCGCAAATGCCCAAAAAGCCACATCCAGTGAGCTGTGACCCTAGTGGGGGGCCTTCACAATAATTAGGTGTGTGTCTACAAGGAGTGTGTCCATTTTATTTTGCCGAGGGACTAATATTTTAAAGACTTTTCTGCTTTTATGTTCTTCAAAGAGCATGGTCATTAACACGTTCGTTACCATTTGCTTGATCCTTCACAACTCTCTCACTGACACACACACACACGCACGCACACACACACACACACACACACACACACACACACGCACGCGCAAAACATGTAAGACAGGGAATTCCATTGATCAGCAGAAAGTCATGAGACTTATCGCCTCTCATTTTTAACCGCCGCGAGATCGGAGCTATTTTTTTCTTCCCACAGGTGTTAGGGGTTAATGCTTCTGGTCATGTGATCGACATGGCCTTAGAACGGAGGGATGCCAGGGAGGCCTGCAGGCTGCGAACAGGACCGGCGGCCTTCGACCGAGTTCAGAATAACAGTGTTAACAACCTCTCACGGAGCAGAGGACAGTGCCACATACGAAGCTTTTCAACACAACACGTTAAAACGCAGCCTTTCAACACAACACATTACAGCGCAGCTTTTCAACACAACACATTACGACGCAGCTTTTCAACACACCACATTACAACGCAGCTTTTCAACACAACACATTAAAACACAGCTTTTCAACACAACACGTTAAAACGCAGCCTTTCAACACAACACATTACAACGCAGCTTTTCAACACAACACATTAAAACACAGCTTTTCAACACAACACATTACAACGCAGCGTTTCAACACAACACATTACACACAGCTTTTCAACACAACACATTACAACGCAGTTTTCAACACAACACATTACAACGCAGCTTTTCAACGCAACGCTCCTCAACACTGACTCCAAAACACAGGATTGTGTTGTATTAGTAATAACAGGCTACCATTGCAAGACTGTTGTGTTGGACACCTGCCACCACACTAACACAACGACTGAGCTGGGAGACGCAGGGCAACATTAACACAACATTAACACAACAGAACACAACATTAACACAACATTATCACAACATTATCACAACATTAACACAACTGTAACACAACAATAACACAACATTAACACAACATTAACACAACAGAACACAACATTATCACAACATTAACACAACATTAACACAACAGAACACAACATTAACACAACATTATCACAACATTATCACAACATTAACACAACTGTAACACAACAATAACACAACATTAACACAACTGTAACACAACAGTAACACAATATTAACACTACAAAACACAATATTAGCACAACAGTACACAACATTATCACAACATTAACACAACTGTAACACAACAATAATATAACATTAATACAACTGTAACACAACAGTAACACAACTGTAACATGCAGAAACACAACAGTAACACAAAAATAACACAACACCAACACAAAAATAACACAACAGTAACACAACTGTAACGTGCCTTAGTGATGCAGACGAAAACACTTGACCCGTTTGAACCAAGCTGGAAGCCAGATCTTACGTTTTGTGTCATCGTAATTTTGCCTTTTAATGAGGTACAACTGAATATGAGGGCCTGTTTGAAATGGTATTAGAATGGACAGTATAATGGTGCTTCTGAGTATCAGTGAGAACTCAACGAGCGAGTCCGTTTCCACGGTGTTTCCTTACTGATTGAAATCTAAAGGCCACTAGCTCCCCAGGAAACCTCAAGCCCTGCGGCTGTACTGTACCATACACATGTACGACACACCCCCACCACACACACACACACGCGCACACGCACACATACACACACACACACACACACACACACACACAAGCGCTTATTCACAGTCTCTTTCTGTGTCTCTCAGTCTCTCTCTCTTTCTAACAGCATACACACACACACACTCTTCTGTCTAGGTATCCAGTTCCTCTAATCTGTGAATTCCCACTCTGGTCAGGGTCATAATGGCCTTTCCAGGGTAAATTGAATAGCATGTCTTCTGCAATGAGGTGCAGAAACACTGAAGGTGCAGTGGGCCTGGAAGAAAAAAGAGAACGAGCGAAAAGTCGATCAAACATTTTTTCTGTTAACAAGGTCTGGAAAATTTGAGTTGAAGGCTGCAAACGATGGCCCGCGGACAGAGACGGAGCTTCACAGAGGTTTGCCTGTCGCGTAGCCCCCCTTCCCAGGCCAATGGACCCACTGGCACTCCATTTGAGTTGGGCCGGTGACCATTTTGAATTTTATTACTATATTATTTTCAAAACATATTCCTAGGGTTTCAACGATTAAATTGATGGACCACACTCAGTCAGCTGATAACATATAGCCCCAGTGTTGATAGTGGTCTAGGCCAGCAGAATGAGTGGCTGCCCCTATGAGAATCCGAGATATTCAGATAACTTTTAGTCTGTTCTCTGTGATGACATACATAAGCCACTGTTCTCTATGGAATTGATTATATATATTCAATATGCAGCCTCTTCTGTGTTACTGTGACCTGGACTCAACTCAACACTTTGTTACAAAGCTTGCTTCACATGCACAGGCCATTGGGATGTGTTAATTCACCAGGCCCGTTTGGCTAAACTCCCACTTAAAGGCTCCCTTTCACCCTTAGTAGTTACCAGATACCGTCTACTAGGTGGTAGCTACATAAGGTAAGTACAGCCTTGAGGCAATACAGCTTTCTATTATGCACCAACAAAATTTAATAGCTGGCATCAGCTTTTCCCAAACTAAGGGATGCAACCCTATATAAGGTCCCCATGGATAAAAAACAAAAGTGTAGGGAGAGAGATTATGCTACATATATAGAATAGAGTAAAAACAAGTAAAAGTAAAAGTTGTGTATTGTGGTTGTATTAAAATTTGGTTGTAACAATATAAGTTTACTGTACTGTAGATGGATGTTCAAGACCCCCTAGATCAGTAGACAGGGCAAGACAGAAAATCACATTAGGGGAGAAAGAACATAATCAATTATGATGATGTTATTTTCTACACCAATAACATGTACCATTATTGTCTGATGTTGATTCATATCAAGCCTCGCTTCAGATAAAAAGACAACGTTTGTTTTAGAACATTGTACTGATAAACTGGCATAGCATTTGGTTTATTATTTGCTGTAGGAGCAGTGGGCTCGATATAAACTTATGATGGGGAATTATTTGTAGACTAGAGGACTAAGTGTCATTGACTGCTGTTCACCATAGGCCACAAAGCTTAATTTAAGACAATAAACAGCAGTCAATGAAGGTCACAGACAAGAGGCTCAAAAATGGGGCTGATTTCTGGGTTAAATTGGGGCGGAACGGTACTCTCTAGGTTGGAGGGAATAAACGACTGTAACGTGATTTGAAAAAACATCTTTTGCTTAGTTTTATTTGCAGCCTGAACCGTATTTGATGTCGCTGTCAATTTATGAGCCATTAATGTTTCAGCTTTCTCATAGGTCATTGCCCATAGCAGTGGAGAAAGTTGCGAAACGGCGGAGTCAATGAATGTGAGTCAGAGTATGTATGTAGAAAACGTAACAAACTAGTTGGAGCGAGGAACCGTGGTGAATAAACAGAAACAACCGGATGCTGTGGCGACGGACCAGAGTGGTGATGAGTCTTGCGCTCGCTTGCTAAACTGCAGGACGAACCGGGATTTGTAACAACGGGAGGGGGATCTAGTGGATTACATACGAGGCTAGAGCTAGCTAAGTAGCATTTAAAGAAGGCCTGACTTGCGGCTTCCTGGTGCATGCAGACTTGTGGTTGGGTCACATTTTGCCTAACCTCTTTCGTCTCTCCCTCTGCCTAGCAACAACAGTGACAGCGGGGAAACCGCCGTCCCAGCTTACGTTTAAAGACCAGGTTTTAGTCTGTGTGTAGATATGTTTGTATGTTAACGGCTGGATAACCAGTGACTACCAGAGCACAACATGAAGAAAAACCTTGGTTTTACACAAAAAGATTCAACACATTTATACACAATAAACAATTCCAATTTACAAGAAATGTGAGCAATAAAGATGGAGAATATGCAATACTCAAAGAAGCAAGAGGGTGAGTGAGGGAAAAGGAGAAGTTGAAAGGAGATGAATTAAAAGTTAAAATAACTAAAATAAGATTGGCGGAGGATGGAGGATTATTCTACATATTCTCTTTATTGAGACACATGTAAGGAAACTGGTAGAGAACAAAGGATTGTTGCTGCTATATTAACGGACATGCACTGGCAGTGAACCGCTTTTATTTGGAGAGCCTTTTATGCATCAAAATTATTATTTGATTTGCAGCTGGCTTCATTTTGCGTGTCCTTATGTCATGCGAGTTCAGCGAAAAGAAAAAAATAATTCTCTGCGAGATGAGAATGAGAAAAGCAGGAAAACATTTTTATTAAGAGTAGAAAATGGTGGACTGATCATTTTCTCATTCCACAAAGAAAGGAAAAATCGAAACAAGGACTGCTTAAGCATTTGATGGTTTTCTGGTAGTCAAGAAACATACTTTGTGATATTTAATTCATATAGTATAAATTCAAGAAAAGATATAATGATATCGGATTACATTGACGAAAATTGGGTATGATGGCCACTGGTTCTGAAAACATTGAGAAAGACACTTTGAACATGCTGTATTACCAGTAGCCACTAGGGGGGAGTTGTGAGTCTGCTTTTAAACCAAACTAGATTTTGACACTACTGTCTCTGCAAGCTTGCAGCTAATGATGAATCTGGGAACACATGTGACCATAATAGCTTTAAAGGTTAGGGCCAGTGATACGGGAATGTTACTGTTTATTCCACAACTCCTAACGTAACAGCTTGAGGCCCAACCACCAGTGACCCTTCACCCTCAGCCAGGAGGCGACGTAGGCTTTCTAGTTTGATTCTAATACTTACCTAATATAATTATCCCTGGACCTTCCTTCAAACCATTCCGTTCGGTGTCTCTTCCGATGGCCCTTGAGGAGCAAGGGATAAAAAGGGCCCAATAAAATGGTCTGGATTTAGGCTTGAAGAGCAGAGGCTTGTGGCACCTGTCACGACCGCAGAGCGGTGAATGTTGTTGATGATCTGGACAAGGTCAAATTTGATTGCATAGCGTCCCGTGCCGCCTCCTGGGATCTCCGGCGCGAAGCAACAGGGATTGTTGGGACACCTGTCAATCAGCCCGGAGAAGGAAAATAACCGGACTCGGCTTCTGTGTCTCGGTAAGACGGATAAGCCGATGCCGGGATAACTCATGACATTCTCACAGAACCCCCCCGTAACAAGATAAAGATCTCACAATACCACACCGAGATCGAGAAACATTTTGCACACTATCACCTTATGACGGGTGAACACCTTACATGTCTGCTCTACACGGGCTGCCTCGTTGTTCGCACAAGGAGATAATATTGATATAGGTGTCCAGATGTCCTACAATATTTAAGAGCAAATTGGGAGACATATGAGCAGCTGATTGATTGTTACCTTTGTTAGAGACAACTTGTTTTATGCAGGACTGGAGAAGTGGTTAAGTGATTAAGTGGTTAAGTGGTTAACGCATTCAGGTCAGCAAGCAGTTCAGTGTCTTGAAAATGATCTGCCCAGGAGATAATGGCTAGACTCGCCACAACAGTGGACATTGTTCCCGCACTGTATTGTAGCATGTGTTTAACAGGCTCATGTGGGGCTGAGGTAAGGGGTTTCCCTGTGTTCACTGGCTAAGACCCCTGCCAAAATGGCATTGGTTCAGGGGAAGACAAGACGTCCCACGGAGCTGATGGCGATCCCATCTGGGATTGACCTCTGACTGAGAATGGGGCGCAGTGGAAAGGAAATGGAGTTGAGATGGGATAAGATAGAGGACACCAAGACGATTGAATTTAGTTTTCCCTTCGAAGGAGGGTTTGAGGATTTAGGGAGAAATCAAACCCCCGTCTCCCCCAGCGCTTCCCCCCTGGTCTAGAGCCTTGCAGCTGTCCCCTTTTCCTTCTAATTTTTCTCTGTCAGATTTCTGCCTATAATTAGCAGAAAGACCTCAGTGACTTCACGCACGCATCAGTGTGTGACGCGGGTGCGTCCCGTAACTAATGGACTAAATCCAGTCCCCCGGCCCGAGCCTCCCACTAGCCGGAGTGACAGGTTCACATGTAGAGACTTAGAGCAGCTTCTTCGACGGCTGAGGGAGGCAGCTTTAAAGGGCAAGCTCATGGTGACTCTCTCCCCAGTGCCAGGGCATCACTAAAACCCCCCGCTGAGCCTCCGTCCACATCGGTCTGCTCGGCATTCCCAACGCGGCACACACTGGCACACACTGGCACACTGGCACACACTGGCACACACTGGCATGCACTGGCACACACTGGCACACACTGGCACACACTGGCACACTGGCACACTGGCACACACTGGCACACCTGCTTCACAAGTTGTTGAAGACTCAAGACGCAGATCGGAATCTGACCTGTGCTGATTGATGAGGTCAAAGGGCGAAGCTCTGTGCCGGTCTACAGCAGGAAGGAAACCCAGAGAACTTGTCAATGACATCCACCCACAGGCTATTAAGGCCTACCTGGTGGTGTCGTCTAAATATAGTTGGGATATTACGGGGTCAGCAGTTTTCCTCTGGTCTAGCTAATGTGGAAACGTAGTCCCAGCCCTGTGATTGGTTACCGCAGCGTTTCCATAAACCTGTCAACCTCGTCTTGATTTAGCCACCTGTTATTGTTGTACGTCCAAATGAGCGAAGGGATATAACCCGGACATAAAATAGCATTATATTTCATTTAACTTGTGTTTTTGTTAGTTATATCTTATTTTAATATTGTTTGTACAATATCGGTGTTCCTCTCCACACACTTTATCAAAAAACAGTTTGTGATAAGAACGGAGGCAAAATGAAGTGCCACCGACACAATATCTTCAAACACAGGAAAGGTCATTGCAACGATACAACAGCTTGAAATTCAAGAAATACTATTCACAGTTGTCATGCCGATGTGTGGGTCAGCTCGCAAAAACGGCAGAGATTCTGCACGCCTGCCTCACAGAGCACTATTTCAGATGAAACGTGACACTTATCCCAGAGTAAACCGTGATGTTAAAGATATTACAAAGTCATTCTTTTCTCCCCGTTTCTCACACTTCATTTGGGCATTACTCAGGGTTATGTAGGCTTTCTGTGGCCACGCTGGCTTTGTGAGGTTTATCGCGTTTTCCCGGAGTTTTATCGTCAACTCGCTATGCTCAAATCACACATTACGTCCAAACAGATGTGGTCGCCCAGTACGACTAACATCATACATCCTGAGGCCAGAAACGGCTTGATCGTTTCATTACTGTCCTTTTCGGCACTCAGCCTCAACCGATTGGTCCTAGCAGAAAGGACATCTATCCTTTCGGAAGCATTCGGAGAAACTCAACGCGGTCTGGCATCTGATCGTTAAGCCGTTGTTTGTATATCTAGCTACATCAAACTCTGTAATACAGCCCAGTTGTCATAGGAGCCAGAGGGACACATTTGAATAATTTGTCTAACTTTACCAAGGAGCCGTTGTAAACATAAATACCTCTGACTTGACACAAGGCTTCACAAGGAAAAATGCAATGCCAGTTGGGTTTGAGTGACACGTTCATATGGAGGAGACCTTCGCCATAGCAACATAACTTCAGTTGCTAGGAAAACACCACCAGATGGATGGGCCTAAGATTTCCTGCAGTGGCCGACATTATGAGGGCACGTTGGGGAGACGGGGGGGCGAGGGGTTGCGGGGTGGAGGGCAGGATTGTCTCAATTCTCCATGCGCCAGCTCACTGTGAGCATACAGATATGACTTGGCACAGGGAAAATGTATTAGATTCAGACGGACAAATAATGAACTGGTGTCAGCTGGTGGGTCTGGGTAAAGGTTGCGCCACAGTTATAGCCACTTTTTCCCAATAAATCAACAGCGGGAGGTGAAGTCAGTGGGCTTGATGGAGAGTGAAGAATGGACAGCAGAGTGGTGTTGCTGGACGTGGCGGCGGGATCTAAAGGAAATAGATACAAAAATAGAACAGCGCCGCGATCGCACACAGCGCACCAGTGCGCCGCCTACGAGCAAACGAGCCAGACGCCATTTTCAATCAGAAGAGGACTCGGACATGTGCCGTAGATGCATGGCTGTGATGGAACGCACCCACACAATATGCACGGAGGGTGCCTGTAAACTCCTTGGCATCGTTTGTTAAGGTGCTGAGCAAGGCTGTGTTCATGGGGACGTTCCACGTGGATGTCGCAACATATCTCTCAACCTGCCTGCCTCTCTGTTTCAGCAGCTGGAAACGTCTTCCTTTACCAGGAAACGGCGGGAAATCATAGCACAGCGTTGACGTTGATTGGACACAGAATAGGTGGGGGATACATTTAGCATATCTGTGGGTTGAAGCTTTCCAAAGTCGTAAAGTTAGCACCTTTCTGGAAAGATAGTGGATGCCTGGACTAGAACCTGCCAGAGCATTGGGGATATTTTGGCAGCTGCGGGTTAACTGGTCAACGACAAAGCTGATAATATTTATGGTTTTATTGACCTACCAAATCTTATCAAAGCCTTCTTCTCAAAATAGTCCACAGTCAGCCTGAGAAGCTATTACGCATTTTCGTCTTTCGATAAAGAGAAAAAAATGCTTCATTGTTTGTTCACATGAGGTCTCAAAGCTTCGTAAATATTTCGAAATATCTAATACAACTATTTGACCGACACACTTTACAACTGGTGTCGGTATCATTGTTTTTGGCCAACAGAAGAAGAAAATGAAAATATTAATATATATATATATATATATATATATATATAATATCTGCTCTTATAGTGTGTGATATACATTTATATACACATATTAAAAAATGCATATAAACAAATCCTCACAAGTTTGCACACAAAGTTAAGCTCACTTCTTACCTCCAAAGTCAGCAAGTGAACTCAGTGTTGTTATCACCCGGACTGCTCTCTTTGCTGTTTAGAAAACAGCCCGTAGGGCCAATACACACAATTCACTTTATTTACCTAGAAAATATGTCATTTCAGGCAGATGTCTAAATGAGTCGGAACTCTGGTGCCACTTTTACAGAGCTGCCACACCTCTCTATTCCCTGTCTTTACAATATTTATTTTGCTTTCACATTCCTCACATTGACAAAAAACAATATATTTATATACATTTATTTATCTATATGCATTATTTTGTGGGTCGAAACGACAGTTCTCGTGGGCAATGGACCACCACCACCACACAATTGTCACGCCACAAATGGCAACGACCAAAGTAGTGACCTCGTGTGAATTGGAAAGAACCAAGCAGACATTTATCACACAGACAATGTCAATACGTAATCATCACATAGTCATCTTACCGATGACCTCAGCATTCACACCCAACCGAACTCCAAATCCACCCAATCACCTTTACACTCTCTCCCTTTCCCTCAGCACCCCTCTTATCCCCCAACACACACACACACACACCGTACACAAGCCACACGGAACCACAGACAGGCACGCTGGCCCGATCCATCCCTGTGGCGATTAGTGTCGTAAATCAGTCCAGTGAGAGATTGATGTGTACGGTGTGGAATCTTCATGTGATGTGACGATATCTGGAACAAGTACACACAGCGACTGCCCACACACTCCCATGCCAGGAGAGGCTCTCTGGACCGCTTTTAGAGTTCCACTCACACAGTCCTATAATGTGAAAAGCCTTCTTCATTGGAATCTACTTAAACATTGAGCAGATACAAAGATATAAATTTGTTGTGCTGCGTGGGCAGGTTGAGGTAGGTGTGTGGATGGGTTGGGGTGGGTGGGTGTGTGAATGGGTTGGGGTGGGTGTGTGAATGGGTTGGGGTAGGTGTGTGGATGGGTTGGGGTGGGTGTGTGGATGGGTTGGGGTGGGTGTGTGAATGGGTTGGGGTGGGTGTGTGAATGGTTTGGGGTAGGTGTGTGGATGGGTTGGGGTGGGTGTGTGGATGGGTTGGGGTGGGTGTGTGGATGGGTTGGGGTGGGTGTGGGAATGGGTTGGGGTGGGTGTGTGGATGGGTTGGGGTGGGTGTGTGGATGGGTTGGGGTGGGTGTGTGGATGGGTTGGGGTGGGTGTGGGAATGGGTTGGGGTAGGTGTGTGGATGGGTTGGGGTGGGTGTGTGAATGGGTTGGGGTAGGTGTGTGGATGGGTTGGGGTGGGTGTGTGGATGGGTTGGGGTGGGTGTGTGGATGGGTTGGGGTGGGTGTGGGAATGGGTTGGGGTAGGTGTGTGGATGGGTTGGGGTGGGTGTGTGGATGGGTTGGGGTGGGTGTGTGAATGGGTTGGGGTAGGTGTGTGGATGGGTTGGGGTGGGTGTGTGGATGGGTTGGGGTGGTTGTGTGGATGGGTTGGGGTGGGTGTGGGAATGGGTTGGGGTAGGTGTGTGGATGGGTTGGGGTGGGTGTGTGGATGGGTTGGGGTGGGTGTGTGGATGGGTTGGGGTGGGTGTGTGGATGGGTTGGGGTGGGTGTGTGGATGGGTTGGGGTGGGTGTGTGGATGGGTTGGGGTGGTTGTGTGAATGGGTTGGGGTGGGTGTGTGGATGGGTTGGGGTGGGTGTGTGGATGGGTTGGGGTGGGTGTGTGGATGGGTTGGGGTGGGTGTGTGGATGGGTTGGGGTGGGTGTGTGGATGGGTTGGGGTGGGTGTGTGGATGGGTTGGGGTGGTTGTGTGAATGGGTTGGGGTAGGTGTGTGGATGGGTTGGGGTGGGTGTGTGGATGGGTTGGGGTGGGTGTGTGGATGGGTTGGGGTGGGTGTGGGAATGGGTTGGGGTAGGTGTGTGGATGGGTTGGGGTGGGTGTGTGGATGGGTTGGGTAGGTGTGTGGATGGGTTGGGGTGGGTGTGTGAATGGGTTGGGGTAGGTGTGTGGATGGGTTGGGTAGGTGTGTGGATGGGTTGGGGTGGTTGTGTGAATGGGTTGGGGTAGGTGTGTGGATGGGTTGGGGTGGGTGTGTGAATGGGTTGGGTGTGTGGATGGGTTGGGGTGGGTGTGGGAATGGGTTGGGGTGGGTGTGTGGATGGGTTGGGGTGGGTGTGTGGATGGGTTGGGGTAAGTGTGTGGATGGGTTGGGGTGGGTGTGGGAATGGGTTGGGGTAGGTGTGTGGATGGGTTGGGGTGGGTGTGTGAATGGGTTGGGGTAGGTGTGTGGATGGGTTGGGGTGGGTGTGTGGATGGGTTGGGGTGGGTGTGTGGATGGGTTGGGGGGGGTGTGGGAATGGGTTGGGGTAGGTGTGGGGATGGGTTGGGGTGGGTGTGTGGATGGGTTGGGGTGGGTGTGTGAATGGGTTGGGGTAGGTGTGTGGATGGGTTGGGGTGGGTGTGTGGATGGGTTGGGGTGGTTGTGTGGATGGGTTGGGGTGGGTGTGGGAATGGGTTGGGGTAGGTGTGTGGATGGGTTGGGGTGGGTGTGTGGATGGGTTGGGGTGGGTGTGTGGATGGGTTGGGGTGGGTGTGTGGATGGGTTGGGGTGGGTGTGTGGATGGGTTGGGGTGGTTGTGTGAATGGGTTGGGGTAGGTGTGTGGATGGGTTGGGGTGGGTGTGTGGATGGGTTGGGGTAGGTGTGTGGATGGGTTGGGGTGGGTGTGTGAATGGGTTGGGGTGGGTGTGTGGATGGGTTGGGGTGGGTGTGTGGATGGGTTGGGGTGGTTGTGTGAATGGGTTGGGGTAGGTGTGTGGATGGGTTGGGGTGGGTGTGTGGATGGGTTGGGGTGGGTGTGTGGATGGGTTGGGGTGGGTGTGGGAATGGGTTGGGGTAGGTGTGTGGATGGGTTGGGGTGGGTGTGTGGATGGGTTGGGTAGGTGTGTGGATGGGTTGGGGTGGGTGTGTGAATGGGTTGGGGTAGGTGTGTGGATGGGTTGGGTAGGTGTGTGGATGGGTTGGGGTGGTTGTGTGGATGGGTTGGGGTAGGTGTGTGGATGGGTTGGGGTGGGTGTGTGAATGGGTTGGGTGTGTGGATGGGTTGGGGTGGGTGTGGGAATGGGTTGGGGTGGGTGTGGGGATGGGTTGGGGTGGGTGTGTGGATGGGTTGGGGTAAGTGTGTGGATGGGTTGGGGTGGGTGTGTGGATGGGTTGGGGTGGGTGTGTGGATGGGTTGTGGGGTGTGGGAATGGGTTGGGGTGGGTGTGTGGATGGGTTGGGGTGGGTGTGTGGATGGGTTGGGGTGGGTGTGTGGATGGGTTGGGGTGGGTGTGTGGATGGGTTGGGGTGGGTGTGTGGATGGGTTGGGGTGGGTGTGTGGATGGGTTGGGGTGGGTGTGTGGATGGGTTGGGGTGGGTGTGTGGATGTAGTTAAGTGGGTTGGGTGTGTGAATGTAGTTCCCACTACAGGGGTTTAAGTGGGGTGGATACTCTGGTTTTCTGTGGTTATTATTGCGCACACCAGGTTTCAGTTGGGTGATCAGGAGGGCTTATATCAGGTGCTGGTGGTGTGGTGTGCTTAGTATTGTTTCCACGTGACGTTTCAGTATATCTGTAGTTTTGTTGGTGTTTACTTGTGGATGTCTTGCTGATTTAGTTGCCACTATCTAGCGCATTTTATTTTTTTCATTTACAAGTATATGTTATTCTCTGTTCTTGGTTTGTCTTGTTTTCGGTTGAAAACCCATGAACGTGATTGGGGCTCCTGCAGTTGGCTTCACCCGCACTTCACCTAGGCTACATGACAATTACTACCAAATAAAAATATTATCATATCATTATTGGTTGTCTTAACCTTTAATTAGTCAAGCGTACAGCAATTTATGTTAATGACATAACATTTTTTGTGGTAAAAATCCCCTTCAAGTAATTGTGCTGGGATTTCGGGTAAATAATCTCTATTTATAAAGTATGTTGCAATGAATTCAGGTACTCTAAAAAGTGATTTACATATTACTTTTAATTGTTAGCACTTGGAAACGGTACATCCCATTGCCAGGAAAAGGACACTTGTGTTATTTTGTAATTTGGTGTCACCCTAATCCTTTAATAATCATTAAGCCATTAATCAAACTCACATGTTGATGGAAAGATTTGGTGTTTGAATTGCGCTAATTAAACACACTGTCATCAAACTAAACCATGGGAAATGAACATAGTGTCCTGGTTAAATGTGAGGAGTGTGAACTACCAGGGATGTGGCAGTCAGACCGTAACACAGATAGAGAGAACGATAAAGTGCGAGAGAAAGAGAGAGATGTGGCGGAACGAGAGAAGAGAGGAAGGAGAGAAGAGGGAGAGGAACGGTTCTGTGGCATGTTACGTTACATTCACTTTATTAAAATAATTGTCAGAAGTGTGTTGCAATCAGGGGCCATATCCGTCTGGAATGGGCCTTTGAACCTGTAATGGGGCCTTGTTTGAGCTTTAGAAGAGAATACACAGGACAGGGAACATTGAGACCTACACTGGTAACAGTATATCTACTGGTTTAGGTGATTAAAACAGATCAGAGCCAAAGCGCTGACATGGAATCTCCCGGAATGTTCCACTTGACCATCCAGAACATACCAACTGAGAACTGGGATGGGGAGAGGGCTGTTTAGGTTACACGGTATCCTAAACAGCGTAATATAACGGGGCCTACAGAAAGTATTCAGACGCTGCACTTTCCAGACATTTTGTTGGTTTATAGACTAAATATATAACCGAAAAACTGAAGTTGACATCAATCCACACGCCAAACCCTATAATGGGCATTTAAAAAATATATATATATGTGCCATCTTGTTAAAAGTATCTGAAATCTGAAAACTGAAGCAATCTTCATGTATTTACGCAGAAGTTTGGCTTTGGACGGGCCACTCAAGAACATGCTATCCAGAACAAACTTTTCCAGACGACATTACAGCAATATCTTGGATTCATGTTCTTGGTCGTTGTCGTTCTGAAAAATAAGTCAGAGGTTCTGTGTAATCTGGATCTATGTATTTTGCTTTGTTTGTCCCTGGTCAGGGTCTCCTAAACCCTGACCAGGGCTGTGCAACCTTTATTTATACAGGTTGTCTTACTGACATAAATCACATTTTAAATACACACCTGTTCCGACCAATATTGCAATAGCATGAAGCTCCCGCCATCATGCTTCACGGCAGGCATGGAATTAACAAGGTGTTGAGTGTTACCTAGTTTTCGCCAGACCTAGCGTTTGGCGTTCAAGCCGAAAAGTTAGACGTTAGCTGCAGATCCTTCAATTGCTGTAGGATGCAAGGTGGTCCTGGAAATCCCACAGATGCTCAATCGGTTTGTGACTCTTCATCGTGTTCCTTAAACCATTTCCGAACAATGTTTGTAGTGTGGCAGGGAGCATTATCCTGCTGAAAAAAGCTTGCGGCCATCGGGGAATACCATTTCCATTAAGGGGTGTACCTGGTCTGCAATGATTTACAGGTAGGTTGTACATCCACATGTATCCCCAGGGTTTCCCAGCAGAACATTGCCCAGAGCATCATACTCATCACACAGTTCATTCTTCTCACAGTGCATCGTGGCGTCATCCCTTCCTTGGCACACACACACACACACACACACACACACACACACACACATGGCCACCCACGTCTGGTCCCTCAGGTCTTTACTCTTGCCCACTTCTCCTGCATCCAACACGTTTTCTTCAAGAGCGTATTGTTCACGGTCTTACCATCTACCCAGACCTTGACATGTATGGGCTCTTGTTGAGAGACGGTCAACGTTATTCACATCAGACCTGAGTTTACGTATAACTCAGGCGCTCGATATATCTACACAACAACAAAGCTGCGACCTTTCTATTAGGTTAGACGTGGTCAACAGACGTGGTGGTGTTTAAGATGGTTTTGTCTAGACATCTCCATGATCCCTTGCCGTGCCGATGACGGTGTTAAAACGAGGCCCTGATTTATTAAGTACTAATTGTTGGTGTGAATGTCTCTCCTGCAGCCTGTGGTGGGTCACTGACAGCCTCTGCTGAGTGTGAACGTTTATCAGCTGGCAGATTCATCGGGTCAAACTCCTGCTGAGGACGGAATATTTTTGAAAAGTTGCAAAGTTGTTACCACCACTCGAAAACCGCCCTGCACATCCTCAACGGGTACTGTTTGTTTTTTACACCCCCAACTGGCCTGTGATTGATGAGGGGTTACTGCCAGAGAAATGGAGGAAGGAGAGAGAGAAGATGAGGGAGAGAGAAAGACGAGCTCTAAAATAAGCCTGACGCAGGGTCATCCGTGCTGCTTGGGGGTTGTGCAGGGCAGGAGATGTGTGTTCACAGCCTGGCAAATAGGACACATGACTGGGATGGCGGACGAGCGCAGGAGGGCCCCAAAAAAAGAGAGGCTCCTGTGGCTGCGCTATTTGTGGAGCAGAAACTCAACTACAGACACAGACTGTCAGCTAATGATGGATCTGTAAAAGAGAGAGAGAGAGAGATGCCGGGGAGCAGGGAGAGGAGGGGCAGGGGTGGAGGTTAAACCTGACTCTGAGAAGTGAGGAGGTTGAGACAGGTATTGGGGAGAATACTGTACAATACAGCTTATTGCCAAACAGGTTTTAGTGGGGAGATATTTTGCTATCCATTAGCCTTGTATTAGACCCACTACCCCAGGGGTGTCATGGCTGGAAGATCATTGACCTCAGAGTTCATAAAATAACACGACTTGATGATTTATGTTTGTCCACAACGCCTCCCCCTCCCCATACGTGCCTTCATCACTAAATGTCCTATCTCAGACTGTGGTGTTCCTGTCAACACTAAGTAACACTTCAACCACGGGTTTCAATGGAACATTTCTACTCTATATCCAATCACAACATGCAGATTATAAATCTATTACTGTCTTTCTTTCCGTTCACAAACGGTACTGAGTCAATACTGTGTCATCGTCTGTTCGTTTTGGCGAAATATGCGATGGATACATACATGCATCTGACCTTTAGCATTAGGGTAACAGCAAACCTCCCCCACCCCATAGACAGTAAACCCATGATTATACATTAATTCCCACCACCACTGTGTTCAGTCCTCACTGTGTTCAGTCCCCGCTGTGTTCAGTCCCCGCTGTGTTCAGTCCCCGCTGTGTTCAGTCCCCGCTGTGTTCAGTCCCCGCTGTGTTCAGTCCCCACTGTGTTCAGCCCCCACTGTGTTCAGCCCCCGCTGTGTTCAGTCCCCGCTGTGTTCAGCCCCCACTGTGTTCAGCCCCCACTGTGTTCAGCCCCCGCTGTGTTCAGCCCCCACTGTGTTCAGCCCCCACTGTGTTCAGTCCCCGCTGTGTTCAGTCCCCGCTGTGTTCAGTCCTCGCTGTGTTCAGTCCCTGCTGGGTTCAGTCCCCACTGTGTTCAGTCCCCACTGGGTTCAGTCCCCACTGTGTTCAGCCCCCACTGTGTTCAGTCCCCACTGTGTTCAAACCCCGCTGTGTTCAGTCCCCGCTGTGTTCAGTCCCCGCTGTGTTCAGTCCCCACTGTGTTCAGTCCCCACTGTGTTCAGTCCGCAGGTAGGTCCTCCCTCAGCGCGGCCCAGCTAGGTTTGGAATAGCACCAGTGACCCCCAGGGTGACAGTCTGCTGATCCTGTTACCAGCACCCTACAGCCCACCACCATGCTGGACCATGATTTATATATCTGCCCTGAATTTACAACTTGTGAAATACTCCTTTCACGGCAGAACCAAGAACACAGTGGGGGGGGAACATGCAGGAACAATTGACCTGTCGTGGAGGAGGAGAAACGTGGCAACGTGTGTGTCTGTGTGCACCAGTGAGAGAGAGGTGGGGGGGGCAATAGAGCGAGAGAGAGGGGGACTATTTAGGCTGTTGCACCTGGTCAGAAGTGTAGGACAGGGGAAGTGTGGCATAGCTGGGTGTCATTCTTTAAAGATGTGTGGAAGTGCCGCTGGGCTTCATGTATTTGCAGCTATTTGCTCGCAATACTGTGTACATTTCTTTGGATACAGTAGAGACTGTATCCGTCTGTCCTGCATGTAAAATCCAGGAGGGCAATTGACTGTGTGGTTCCGTTGCACAACTACCTAAATATTTTACTTGGTCAATAAGTCTATAATTTGTTAATGAAAACATTTAATGATTTGAGCAATATGAGTCAGTTTGTCAGGAAGGTTTGCCATTTATCATCCATACAGAAGCACAACGTTGGGCATTCTGTATAATATACAATCTCAACAAAATGACACGGAATGCAGTTGAGATTAAATTATTCTTAACGCATAGTGTTTTTGTTTTTCAAAATGTATTCTCTGTCATTAAATCAAATTTAAAAGTCCACCTATTGGATGTGCTTTCGTTCTACAGACTTCGCTGATGTTCCCTGTGAAGAATCTATCGGACCTTTTCTGTCTGTTTTTCTGTGGGTTCAATTTATATATACATATACAAGCACCTGATTTCGGTATAATTCTCTCTCTGTATTTAATGAAAATAAAAAAAAAAACATAGCAAGCCTAAAAGGGTATTTAACGATCGTAAACGTGAAACGTTAAATAATCATGTGCCGGCTCACGTGTTTGTGCTCCCGATTTAACGATTGAGAGCCTCGGGTAGGAGGTGAATGCAGCTCTCTGTTCTGTGGGCCTGGGTCACTGAGCTGCTCCTCCTGCACCTCCTGCTGCTGTGAGCCTCAGGTGGATTGGTCTGGAGGCCTGCCTGGGCGGCCTCTTGGAAAACAGCCCGGCTACGCAGCCACATTCCCCACCCCCGTGGCGTGTCACACGTCTCCCCTTATCAAAGGGATGCTTTACATGTAATCTCCTCACTCATTGGCTGTCAGGTTATGTGTTTCATGTGTAATCTCTATTAATTGGTTGTCATGGGAGATGTGTAATCTCTTCATTAATTGGCTGGGACAGATGGGGATCAACGAGATCAACGGCCAATAAAGAGGGGCCACCAGAATCTTACCGTGAGACTTTGTGGGTGTTTTTGAAGAATACATGTAAACAATTTTGAATGGCATTATTTTAAATTGTACGTACATTTTGACAATGCACCTTTTACAATAATCATCATCATTACGACAGGCTTGTATTTTTTAACACAGCGAAATATTCTACGAGTTAGTAGATATACACATTTTAAAAATATATATATCCCATTCTACGTATATAAAAATGTTTATCCTATTCTGCCAGTGGTTTAGTGCAGACTGGCTTAAAGGTCTTGAAGATCCTTGAATGTGTTGTGATTTCTTGTCACTCCCTCCAGGTTGAGCTGTTCATCTGAATAGAAAAACTTTATATTTAATGACCTCTACTGACAAATATTTGTGTTTCTCTTCCCCAGAGTCCTAGGTGGGAGTGAGGAAGGGCATGAGGGCTGAAGAGATCTGGTTGGACTACCTCCCAGTCTCTCCTGGACAGAAGCCATCAGCAGACCAGCTTCAAACACAGGCTGTGCCCTCTGTGTACTGTGGGGTGTATCTGTTGGCACAGAGACAAAGACAATGTCTGAGGTCGGAGTGATACAGAAATGTGGGAAAGTATTACAGGTAATAATTCCTTGTGCATACAGTACATTGGTACTTTTAATAGAAAACTGAGCACAGAAATATAAAATAAAAAGTTTCACACACAGACTAATCTGGAAAACCTGTACAAGTTTAGTACAATTACTTGGGTATGGAAATGAAAGGCAATGTATCTACATACATAATTATAATTTTCGGTAACATCATTAACTTGAAATTCCAACTAGCAAACTAGTCATTAGCTATAAGAGAAAAAAATTGTAATACGAAAAAGAATGTTTAGTAAGAGAAACACTGATAGTGAATCAAGCAGATCAGTGGATCCTTATTCCCAAATGATAACCTGTACACTTGTCCCTGATTTAAAAAGGAATCATAGTGATCTTTCTGAGACAAAGTGATTACATTAAGACACGACTAGATGACTTGTTGATAATAGTGTAATTATTGGTAATTAATTGGTATTAACAACAGTACTCTTTCAATGCGTCCATCTGAGTGTTTTTATGAGAACAGACAGTGAGGACACCAGCTGAACATCCCATCTGAAAGACTACACCCTGTCTGGGGCAACGTCCCCGTCGATGCCCTGGGACATTGGGATTTCTAAATCCTCCAAAAACAAATACAGCTGTATTTTATTGGTCTTCCAACCAGTGTGTGATGCATGATGTAATGCCTGACTGCAGTAAATGCTTTAAAATGTTGTCTCAACCAGAAATTACCACATTTCAATCAAAGCGCTGATCGTACATAGCGCAGATTTAACTGAGCCAAAAGAATGACATGGCATTTTATGTAACCTGATGTCAGCCTTTGGTTATATAATTAAAAACATGGAAAAACTGTAGTTTGTGTTTCGATTTAGATTGTAACTCCAAAAACAGTACAATTTTGATAGGTGGCTTCATTCCTCTTTCAACACCCTGGGAAAATAACTGCCGCGAGACGTTGATCTTTCTGGTGAAAGTAAGTACACAAACAACAACAGACTGTGATAATGTCACCCTCCTCTCTCTCCGCACAGCAAGTGTTATCTGAACAGAATAAGAGGGCAGAGGAGAAAACATGAGTGGAAACGTCATAAATCAGACGGATTTTAGAATCTGATGACAAACCTAATTCCTGTCTGAAAAGAGCCGAGCCATCCCCTCCTGACTGTCATCGAAGCCGACCTATAAACATCGCAGCTGTCACCCAAACTCGTCTGGATTGCCAAGGACATGCCCGCGTACCTCACGCATGCTCTTTCTGTGGGCCAATTCTGGAACGGAGGGACTGGCGATTCCACTTTGCATTTTGTCACATTCAGGCCAGGCCTCCTCCTATGGCCATCTGTCAGGGCGATACTGCAGTAAAAATCACTGGATTATTCTATCGTTCTAAAACAGATTTCGAAAAGTGAATATGGACACATGGGTTAGGGTGAAGGTGGTGGGGGGGGGCAGCGGGAAGGGGAGCCGAAAGAGGACTTGGAAGGAGGAGGTGGAGGAAGGTGGTATTAGGAGGAGTAAGCGGGGGGGTAAGGAGGACGAATGAATGGGGAGCAGGAAGAGGAGGTGGAGTGGGGTACATTGTGCTAAATGTTGCCACTGCTGAAAGTGACACACACCACGCGCATACACACACACACACAAACCACGCGCGTACACAAACACACACAACGCGCGTACACACACACCACGCGCGTACACAGACACACACACACACCACGCGCGTACACACACACACACACAAACACACACCACGCGCGTACACACACACACACACCACGCGCGTACACAGACACACATTTGAGCGCAGTAACTAGATCATCAGCATGTCTAGTAACTAATACTATCCAAGCATGCAACTCGTTGGAGAAAAATAAGAGGAATATAACATTACAGATATGTCTGCATCCTAGGAGAAGTCTCAATGTTCCTAATCTGGAGCATTAACTTTAATATCCTAGTGAATACGAGCTTTATGCCAGTCCATAACACTGACCACAATGCAACTCAATCGCAAATTCATTAATATCAGAACCGCTGAATTCTCTGTACAGACAAAACCCGAGTGTGATTAAACTGCCGTGCTGCCAACGGGAAATAGTAATACAGGATATAAGATTCTAACAAGACTATACTTATAATGACGACGGAGGTAAATGGCCAATATATCACGACTGAGACCAATATATCACGAGTCACGACTGAGACCAATAGGCTATATCACGACTGAGACCTGTTCTTACGCATGAGGAAACAACGTCCCGGTAAGCAGTGATTGGCCGAAGTATATCGGCGATACATACCTGTGCAGATAGTCTCATGCTTTATTGATGTTACAAAGCGATTGACAATGCGAGTGGAGCAGTTAAACTTATTATTTAATATCTCATGGATATCAGCCAATCACTGTTTCCATGACAAGGTACTAATATAACTGTAAGGTTTGATGTCAAATAATATTTTAGCTTTTTATTTCGACAATTCAGTTGTTTTCGACACTATACCGTTCGAGCTGTTCCAATTAATTTGTTAGTATAACAACACGAATTTCTTATAGGTCTTTCTGATAATGGCAAAACAACATTTGTGCAAATCACTCGTCCACCAGTAACCCAGAAGTTGCTCGAATTCCTCTCTAATTGCACCCAATATATACTTAAACATAATAATTATCAAGAATTATGACTCTGAATAAATGTGTAGCAAGCAAACGGGAGGCATCCCCCTGTCGACCTGTTTGGATAGAGCGATGGCCATAACACATCATAAATAAGAGGAAGAATGTAACAGACCAACTTCCTACATAATTAAAGAAACGTGCTGCATGTGTAGCTGTGAATGCCTGCTGCTGTGTGTGCGCACCAAATGCACGTTTGTTGCTTGCATGCACGCGCACACGCTCACACGCTCACACACACACACACACACACACACACACACACACACACACACACACACACACACACACACACACACACACACACACACACACACATAAATGTGTTTGTATGAATGGAAATAAAGCAGTTTCCTGATGGCTTAATAGGGGAGCCTGCGAACTGAGGTCAGGGTTCCAGTTTTAGTCTGGCTTTATTAAACAGCACTTGGCCACATTTGAGGAGGAACAGGGGCTCAACCAGGCAGTGACGCTTCAAGACTGGCTGAACTTAGAATGGGTGGGTGCTTCCCTCTATTAAAAGATTATAATATGGCCTTCAAGTAAAATAAAATGAGTAAAATGCAGTAAACACATGACTGCTGACGGTACTCTCAGCCAAGAGAAAAGAATAAGCTCATGACCACCCATTAAAAATTTGTAATTACATTAAGCCAACATTTTATGATCGGGTCTGCCCAACTAAAAATGAAGCCGCTGTGTACAAGCAATGATATTACATTCTATATGGAGAGACAGCAACAGTTAAATATGCTTTACAAAATAATTTATGCAAGTAGGAAAAGCTGGGGCTGTCGCACAAACCAAAATGTATATGTTGCAATCCGAAAGTCTTCTCAAATGAATATGTGTGAGGTAATGCATGAGTATTCAAGGGGACGTCTGTCTGGATATCCGTTCCCTGACATCAAAATGGCCCCCAAAGCACCCAACAAAGCCACGAACTGCTTCTCCAGCCCCGGGACTTGTCAGCAACAGTCTTGCCTTGCATAAACAGTGATTGTGTCAGTCGTCACTCCTAGTAATCAAGATACCAACGCCACAAGATTTCCAAAGGCCAGAGAAGTGGGTTTGAGTGGCTGCGATTGTTCTCATTCACCCTAACCGGCCCCATTGTCATTTTCGGCGTGACAATCACACTAATAGCCTTGTAATTGGCTTTAAGTGGATTAGGACGAAGGCACGCCGGGTCTGGGCTGGTCAGACAGAGAAAGATGCCCAGACTGAGTTCATCTGGGCCGCAGTGAGCTTGGCTGTGCAATGAGGTCTAACTCCGTGTGAATTAGCTTCTAGGAGATATAAAGTGATGCTTCCAAAGTTTAGCCACCAACAGTGGTCAAGCTGTATTATTTTTATTTATTTTGTGATTTTGTAAATAAATAGAGTGCTTATTTTCTGGAATTTCTAACCTCATTATTCCAAGTACATTAACTTCTTCATTTAAAAAAAATATTGAATGCCGCATCGACCAATTTTGAACATTGAACACTGAACCGGGGTTTAATTACATCTTCAACTTCCTTTTTATGAATCGGTTAATGTTAAATCAATGTGAATACTAAGCACTTGATTCAATCTGTGTTCACAAACATTCTGATAAAGTGACAAACATTACTTAGTGCAAACACTTTGAACGTTTTAATTATTCTGTCCTACTGTGGGATTCAAACTCAAACCCCTGTGGATTCCTGCTCTAAAAAACAAGCTAAAAAGCACTATACTTGTGGTGGACATATTTAACACTTATAGTAAATGCAGCAGTCTCTAATGCAGTACAATTGTCTTTTTATTTAAGCCGTAACACCAACTTGACTGGAGCATTTGGCCTCTGCCTGCATTTTATTTTGTAAATGTAGCTTAGTTTTGTGTGAGAGTCACAGAGTGTAGAACCTCGTCCAATTAACATGCTCGTTTTAGTGGGTCCCTCCTTTCTGCAGTTTTAAATATAACTCGGCATTCCTTTGTGAAGCAGGTGTTGGGGATTACAGAGAAACCCGCTTGAGGAGAGTAGGGGGTTGCAATCATAAGGGTGTAAGATGCAGTTGTCTGAACTTGAACTTTGTGTCGTTCCTATATTAAGGCAGTTTGTCCTACTTCTTAGTCTTCACATTGAAAGGGCAGTTTAATTTTAAAAACATGACTTAAAAATAATGCATGCAACCTGAATCATCCGATGTGGGGGGGAATGACACGGACATTCAAACATTTCCTTTATGTTCTGTATAGCATCGGCTGTGTGTTGATATGCTGAGATATGTTGACCTGCCACCCCCGTCCCAAACGACCTTGCCACTCCACACTGGCATCTCGCTTGGCACCTGCCATCTATACAGAGGAGACAAGTGTTGCTTGTGAAGACCCTGTGCCTGATGTAACTTTTATTGTTTCCTTTAAAAAGCCAGTGGGGGGGGGGGTGAAACAAAAGCTGCAGTCAGATCGTCACGACTGTACTCTTGGTCAGAAATCACCACCCCTGTTGTCCTCTGTCACAATGTTAGTGCATGTGACGAAATCACACACACACACACACACACACACACACACACACACACACACACACACACACACACACACACACACACACACACACACACACACACACACACACACACACACACACACACACACACACACACACACACACACACACAGGCGATTTCACATGCTCGGCTTGCACTGCTGTGCATGACAATATCGTTAGCTAAGCGCTAACTCCCACCACACACATTTTCCAACTGTCTGCGTATCGGGGACTTAAAAGTGGCTTCGGCCCAGGAAAAGCAGTTGGCGGCTTCCTTTTTCCATAATCGCTGCACGCCGCAATAACGCCCAGGCCAAGGTTCTTCGTCCAGGGTGGCATGATGGCTTTGAGCAGCCATGTTACCCTGGATCACTCCTGTGCTGTTTAAACGGCGTTATCGCGACCAGAATAGACCGCCGCTTTATGGATGTAATCAGTCAGGTCTTTGCCTAGGAGCTGTTGGGAAATGTTAGCCGTGAAATATCTGTCAAACCCCTCCTCATCTCGTCTCTGTCCGATTGATCCAGGTGAGGGCTATGAAAGAATGCAGCTGCCACCCAGAAACGTGCATTCAGACACGCACACAGGGCCCCCACAGATAGATTGATGGTGGGGAGCTGAGGCAGTCCCAAAATCAGCCCCCGTTGGCCATGTTGGCCTGAACACAATGGATACGCTCTAAAGCCCGCGGCTGGAGAAACATTTTATGTGACCAGCTTTATAAAGGTGATTTATAGGATGCATGTGTGTTGGCAGAGTGTTTTCCAGGATATTTAGATGCTAGGGCGAGGATTATCTGGGCATTTTCAAATGCTTGGGTTGTTTCCCGCGTCTTTATTTCGACCGTCGGACAAATATCCTGCAGGAATAATGAGCGCAGGAAATTGGGAACTGAATGGTTACTCGGCAACCGCTGAATGCCATGCCAAAAAGAGCGGGAAAACTTGCCACTATAAAGCATTGTCTTATTTTTGTAGACATATTAACTGCGTAGAGCTTGGCTAACACTCCTATGGTGCTGTTTATAAAAACGTCCAGAAGTAATTGTAATGTTCACCCGAGGAACACTGGTTAAATATCGGCTGAAATCTCATTAGATTAAGTAACTATTTACACCTGTGTAGTGACTTTACTATTCCCTGGCACACTCTACTTAACCGTCAACTGCCATACTCTCAAACGTTGTCCTAGGAATGTTACGTAGATCAGCGATGGCATTTGAGGATATCCTGCTACCAAATACTGTCTGTAATGTTGAAGAATTGTACCAACACTTCTCTGTTTTTTTCATGCGGAAAATGATTCTATTCAGATCATTTTATTCAGCGGCTCAGGCACCAGAGAAAATGAGGTGCCGTGGCTAATTCTCTTCACGCCTGGTTGTGGCATAGGGACACCTGTTTTGCTGTATCTGGTCCCTCCCAAAGTCCTCCATTTCAGCAAACCCAGCAAACCCAACGCACCCCACCAACCAACACACATATCTGTGCTTTTCCACCAATACTACCATTACCCCCCTACCCCCCACTGGCAAGTTGAAACCAACAATATGTCAACATCTTAGCCCTCTTCCTTCTACGTTCACTCCCTTTTCCAAACCTTGGCCATTCTTATATCCAGACAGCACCATGGCCATTCTAATTTCCATACAGCTCTATGGCCATTCCTATATCCAGAGAGCTCTATGGCCATTCCTATATCCAGACAGCACCATGGCCATTTGTATTTCCAGACAGCTCCATGGCCATTCTTTTTTCCAAACAGCTCTATGGCCATTCCTATTTCCAGACAGCTCCATGGTCATTATTATTTACAGACAGCACCATGGCCATTCCTATTTCCAGACAGCTCCATGGTCATTATTATTTACAGACAGCACCATGGCCATTCCTATTTCCAGACAGCTCCATGGTCATTATTATTTACAGACAGCACCATGGCCATTCCTATTTCCAGACAGCTCCATGGTCATTATTATTTACAGACAGCACCATGGCCGTTCCTATTTCCAGACAGCTCCATGGTCATTATTATTTACAGACAGCACCATGGCCATTCCTATTTCCAGACAGCTCCATGGTCATTATTATTTACAGACAGCACCATGGCCATTCCTATTTCCAGACAGCTCCATGGTCATTATTATTTACAGACAGCACCATGGCCATTCCTATTTCCAGACAGCTCCATGGCCATTCTTTTTTCCAAACAGCTCTATGGCCATTCCTATTTCCAGACAGCTCCATGGTCATTATTATTTACAGACAGCTCCATGGCCATTCCTAATTCCAGACAGCTCCATGGTCATTATTATTTACAGACAGCACCATGGCCATTTCTTTTTCCAGACAGCTCCCTGGCCATTCTTATTTCAGCTCAGTTTTGCACTTGTCAGAGTTGTTTATGGGCCAGCCATCCAGGTTAGACAAATCATCTGCAGGCCCTCTTTGGACACGGTTGCTCTGGACCGGACCTCACTCATTTAACCATTGAGACATCCCAGTGGGGCGTCTCTATACTCAACAGGCTGCCCGCCACGGGAGACCCCCGGCTGTGGCAGTCCACTTCCATCTGGACCCTTAGGTTGATCAGAAACACCTGCCTCAGGGGTGATGGTATCTCAAACATCTCTGTTGCCTTCAGAAGAAGAAAAAAACATTGAAAGAATTTCCTGTTACTCTGTGTATCCACATTTTAGTGTGTGTGTGCGTGTGCGTGTGTGTGTGCGCGCGTGCGTGTGCGTGTGCGTGTGTGCGTGCTTTCATCTGTGCGCGTGTGTGCGTGCCTGCGTGCATCTGTGCGTCTGTGTGTGTGTGCGTGTGCGTGCGTGCGTGCGTGCGTGCGTGTGTGTGCGTGCGTGTGTGTGTCTGTGTTGTGGTGGTGGAGGTATTCGGGGCTGTTAGAGTGTGTGTGATACTTCATATTGACATTTGAGCTGCACAATGCTGTTTTTCACACACTGAGGAAAGGGAAGCCGTGAATTACCAACCAGTCAATCTAGCATACAATCTGTCCTCACTCTCCTGTCTCTACTCTCCAGCATGTGGCCTGAGAAGTAGAAACAGAACAATGATTTCCTCATTACCTGGGGAGGCAAGAAGTTTGTATTCATAATATCATGAAGTTGTAAAATCCAATTTGATAGTTGGCTGTAACTTTTCATTCTTTCAGTAAAAATTTCTAAGTATTTAATATATCAAATGTGCTGTCGGCGATCAATGTGTTGCTTCAGTCGGGCGAAAATCGCCCCCTCTGAAGTGTTACTCTCAAAACATATTCAAGATGTTAACTTTAACGGGCATTTCACAGTATTGGATTCTTGTGACACAATGGTGATTTAGTGTTGTAATTTTCTTGTCAGTTGTAAAGCAACACCTTTCACTGCTGAATCCGCCATTAAGACTTCAGGAATTTATGGCTGAGTAGAGATTAAACACAAGAGGGCAATAGTTTACAAGAAATCTTACCAGACGTTCAAGCTCAACCAATGGTGGTGCCGATCAACATCAAGAAAAAACAAACCAGTCACCAATTAGTTTTACATTTTTAATCCCACTTCTTGAATTCCACGCTGCAGATAGTGATCAGATAAAATTCCTTGCGTGTGTAAACAGACCTGAACATGACGCAGATTCTGATTCCGCAGTTAACAATCCGTTTTGTCAGTCAGAACCATTGCCCGGTCGGGTTCACTGGGGACATAGATCACATCTGGGAGTTTGTTAACTCGTCTGAAATCTACTCTGAGAGAAAGATCAATTACCAGAGAAAAGATTGTGGGATAATGTATATGTTGTAATTGTCAATAAATTAAGCATAAATGTTGTGGGGTTTATTCAAACTGTTGTTTTTCACCTTACATTTATCTAAATCTTGCAAAGGAAGGCAATGTGCTGATACAGCAGTGCTATAGTAGAAGCACTGTGTATAAATCCCTCTGCTCTGTAGATCTCTGCTCACGTTTATCTCACCGTGTACGTGCCTTGTCTTTGCCACGCTGAGGTAAATTTGCAGTGAGGAGAAGTTGATTTTAAATGTCACTGGAACCGTGTAGGTGATATCAGACAAATAACGTGAATAATCATTGTAAATAATGTCCAGGC
This sequence comes from Dallia pectoralis, assembly GCA_029465975.1. Taxonomy (NCBI): domain Eukaryota; kingdom Metazoa; phylum Chordata; class Actinopteri; order Esociformes; family Umbridae; genus Dallia; species Dallia pectoralis. The sequence goes on along the minus strand of CM055731.1, from coordinate 20,688,944 downwards.
CGATGGAGCTGTGCCAAATGATGAAATCATTGCAGCGCTGCTTCTCTCCGGTTTAACCACTCATTACTGCAGTTATGCTGGAAAACAGGTGTTTCCAATACTCAACCTCATCTTCATGGTCACTGACCCTCTTCACTCTCTGATGATGGTTCAGATATGATATTTCATGGCTGGAACTGAACACATGATAGGAGGTGATTGGACAGGTTCGCCTCTGAGCACATCCATGTAATGGATGCCAGCTCAATCACTGGGGTCCACGGAGTTCTGTAATGAGGGCCACCGCCGGAGAAAGAACGGCATGACTCGCTCTTTATCCAATGTTCACATGAGAATGCGCTGCTTTCTTCTGAAACAAGAGGCATATTTACCGTACCTCCAGCTCTCCACAACTAAATGACTGGGTTATATACGATGTACATGGGCTTAGTTCCCTGTCTCTGGCCATACAGAACCACAGCACAAGCGGAACTGTCTTTTTGCCCTTTCCATTTTGATTGATTTGTTTAGTCGTTGAAACTATGGAACAGATGTGTTATTGGATACTCTTTACACGGTATGCTGTGGAATTATGCTTTCCGTCGATACTGTTCTGAGCAAATTGCAACTGTGTCATTGTGTTTATTCATACAACCAAAGGGTGGGAAGATTTTATTTTAAGTCCAGATGAAATAAACCCTGATTCTGCTTACAGTAGTGTGTCATCATATGTCCGGCTACCATAGAGGACATGTCTTGTTTGTTTGGTTACACATTTGCTCTATTCACTGTGTTGTTGTTAGTCGTTCACTATATGTACACGGTTGACAACTATAAATGAATCCAAACAATATAAATGAAGTATAATGTTTATTGAACGTTTGTGTGCTTGGCACCAGTATCTACAGTTCATTTTAAAAGGCCCGTTCAAAATAATAATTTTGCTATTTTCCTTTTTTCCACACATTCGTTTCAAGATAAATTGGCCCGTTAAATTGTATTGTTGCTTGGCACTTAAATACACGTATCTACAACACACCAAAACGTACTTTAATAACTCTGTTTTCTCACTGTAACTCTATAACATTCAACACAAAAACTTAAACGCTTATGGTTTTTTACTTGCATTCGTCATCTCATATATGCTTTTAAAAAGATAATCCACTCAGAACAGTGAACCCATTCCAGCCTGAGGAGAGGCGCTGAAAGACTGTGGTGATTCCACTGTAATTCACTGTACAGTTAGTTTAGCATCACTTTGAACAGCATGTCCACTGAGAAGAGCAGGACCAGCCACTGGCCCCCATCGACACACATATGTGTCCTTCTGACCAATAGGTCTTTAACTTCCTCTGTCCAGTCTGTCGTTTATATTTACCCTCTGTGCCTTGTCCTTCATCCATCTTTCATCCTCTCTGAGAGTCAGAATCCTTTATGTTAATCAGGCCTTTATATTGACATGAATTATTCACAGCACTCACAGTTCTGGCTCAGTTCTGGCTCAGTGCCGGCCCGTTATCATGGAATAATGCTGCGTGAAAATCCAGTCACAACGGGAGCAGTGGAAGTGACGTTTCTGGATCACACAAAGCACTTGTCAGATCACGTCCGGGGGGCTGAACAGAGTCCAGTTAGTCACACGTTAATGATGAGGCTGTCCTTACTATTGCACCATTAGAGACCCATCCACAGGAGTATAAGGAGCCCGTCTCATATACGTATACGCCCCCTGTTTGTCACCATCGTTGGGGCAAAGTGTTCTGAACAGTCCCTGGGAGAGCTTTTATAACACTATTGTGGTAATTAAATAACGGTTTCACTCCCGAGTTTAAAGCCTGTGGGGTGAGATTCAAAACAACAATCACATCATTAAATGAAAAGTCTTTGTTTAAAGGTTCAACTAGTACCTCAATATTACAAACAGCTCTAAATTGAAAAATGACTCGACGTCCATAGCACATCTTAACAGATTCATCATATCGATACGCAAAACTTAAAATGAGATCACAGGACAGTGAAAACTGTCTTGGTTTTACACCATGTGCATGGACATCTGAGAGGAGGAGCCATACTGACGACCATCACAGGATCCGCCGCCCTGCTGGCCAGATGAGGGACTACCGATCATGTGCATGCTGTCCATGCCGCCGTTAGATAGGTACTGGCGCTCGGCAAACGCCCCGGCAGGAGACGAGGAGCACAGGAGGCCGGGCTGAGGCTTCTCGGGGCTAGCAGCCAGGCGAGTGGAGGTGGGAAAGTTGTATCCGTACAGGTTGTAGGGGTTGTGAAGGGAAAAGGCGTTATACGACCCCTGCTGCACATGGTGATGGCCCCCGCTGAACATGTGTGCAGATGAGGGGGAGGGGCCTGAGGTGGAGGAGGAGGATGGGGAGGGGCCAGAGGCGGAGCTAGCGCCTGCCTGCATCACATACTGCAGCTGGGAGGCCGAGAACGAGGTCAACTGACTTCCGTAGGCGTCCATCTTCCCGCCGGCGCCGCCGCCGCCACCTCCGGACAGACATCCGTGGCCGCTGCCTTGCATGCCCGCTGCAATCAGGGAGGAAGTCCTTTGGGGCAGGAAGGATTCAGACTGCTGTGAGGAGGCCACAGCGCCCCCTGCTGCCTGGAGGCGTCCATAGGAGCTGTCGGCCAGGCCCCCGTAGCCCTGCAGGGCTGCCATGTTGCTGCGGGCACAGGCCGGGTACTCAGACAGGCCCATACTGCACAGCTGACTCTCTCTGCAGCCGACGTTGAAGGTGTTCGAGGCCAGGTGAAAGGTGGGCGGAGAGCAGGAGGGGGACAGGAGGTGGGCCGCACCCGAAGGGGAGGGGGTTCCTGTGCTGGATGTGGTAGGAGAGGTGCCTGTGCTTCCTCCTGGAAAACACACAGAGACACACACACACACAACGGGATGACTGTGGGACTGTGAGCCAGTGCAACAGAGGACAATAACAACACAAGCACATACTGTCTCATTCCAGAACCGTTGCTGCTGATCTAACCCGTCAACAGATAAATGACAACACATAAGCCATTCTATCGATCGGTAACCCTGTAGAGCAACTGACGAGAAACAGAACGATTCCTAGATCAAATCCCAGAGGAAACAAGGCGAAAAATCTGTTCCTTCGTTAAGCAAAAGAGTACACCACAGTTGCTCCCAGTTCGTTGCTGAAAATAAGATTCCGTTCTTAAACAAACTTACTGGTAAATTGCAGCCGACTTTTTTAACATCTGATTTATAAGACTAATTGCGTGGCCGCATTAATTCTTTTAAATAGTAGGATTTATGAGATCTTAAAGCGCCTTGTAAATTTAACAGAACTTGTTTTGGGGCCTAAACGTGGCTCCAGTTTGGTACGGCACATGGCTGGTCAACAGAGCTTGCCCCTTTAAGCAATCAAGCGTTCATTATACCGACATTTATGGAGTCTAAGAAAAAAGTTCTCCGCACAGCTTTTTGCAAGCAATAACTCAAGCTTTAAATGACGGCTGTGGGATATATCACTTACATATTTCACTAATAATGAGAATTTGTCTGGCGTTCATTTTTTTCAGTCAGAGAATTTCAGTCAGAAAACAACTAAAGAAAAAGAACACTGCATAACTAATTCAGGAAATTCTCTCTGCCAGAGTTCGGATTCTGACGGCACCATGTGCCTTTGATAATGAAGCGGTTCGGTTCTGTTCGCCTCAGTTCTGCCGGGTTCTGTTGGCCAGGGAAGGAGGATTTCATAGTGATGTCATTTTTTCCTCTCTGGTCAAGCCGGGGTTAGAGTAGCTTCAGCGTCGCCTGAGGAAACCGTCGGTTATGACGCTGTGAGGGCGTTCGGTACTTCTGGGGGGTATCGGGTGGAGACGGGAGAGGTTAGAAACAGCCCAGCTCCGTGTCGTTCACGGTGGCACGCGCGCACGCAGTGTTCATTGGCGGTGCGAGGACTCTAATTTACGTCTAATTGTTTCTGAGGAGTTCCCGATAACAAACAGATGTCGGCACGGACAGAATACTGAGCATCAGAATCTCAGAGGAAGGAGCGCAGGGGAAATCGTTTTTATTTAAGCATCGTTCCTGTGGAACAAGACATGTCGCCTCTGCACCGGGTTGCTCTCGCTGGGGAGAGAGGCACGAGGCTTTCATTAATACTAGCCATGTCACCAAAACCTTCCATGAGCCATTTGGGTTAATTTATTAACGATTTCATTTCAAGGCCCCGCAGAATGCGAACAGTTCAGCAGATTCTAAGTCCAACACAGACGTGCCGAAAGAGGCATGAAGGACTGGGACAACTGACGTGCGGGAGTAAGCAGAGTGCGTGACGTAATCGGTTCCGAGGCAGTCGCGACGTACACACCTTGCTGCTTCTGCATGTTGGTGAAGTCCTCGAACGTGAGGGTCCTCACAGGTGGTCTCCAGAACGCGTACGTCTCCATGATGGCCTCCAGACCAGTCCTGTGTGAGAGAGAGAACGAGAAACTGAAACAGTGGGGGGAGGGGGGGAGAGGGTCAGTGTGAGGGACTGGGTACATCAAAAAATTTCACGGCCAAGGCAAGACTTGTGACAGCAAAACACATGGTCAAAAGAGCTCGAAAGAGACGTGAGGAGAGGAAGGGCTGTGTGCAAGAGAGAGAAAAGTGCAGTCAGACTCGGGAGGAAACCCAAGCCATTAAAAGGAGCAGGTTTTTACTGCGATCATAAATCTGGGTGACGTTTCATCTCGATTCTGTACACAGTTCCCCTTCCTCTGTGATTTACTCCTGTGTGCGCCGCTGGGCCCTGTCCCAGGGAAACAAGGGCTTGTCCCGACCATGTTATTTTAGTTCCAGAAACACCCAGGCCATTCCAGCTTGTTAGAGCGCCCCGCTAATCGCACACAACCTGGGCATCAGTGCGCTCATTCATAAGGTTCCGGACCAAAAGCAATCAAATATGCATTCCGCTGTTTTGGCTCATAAAGTAATTTGACACCAGACATAATCCAGTTGATGACATAGTCATAATTTAATGTCTGAGAGAGTTCTATATTAAGGTATACATTTATAGATGTGAAACAGCTCAGTAGTTCATTCACAAATTAGCTCGTGTAATAACTTCTGTCTTTTATTAGTTTCAGCTCACTCTAATCAAGGCATAACTACCCCATTTAACGGCAATGAGGTAAATTACTATCATGATTTGGTCGGGGTGTGTGCATCTGAGGATGAATAGATTGTCTGTCAATACATATTGTATTCCTGCATAATCTTTTCATCTGTCATTTTCTGCAACAAAATTCTAATGCCAGTTCATAAATCAGGCAGTCTATTGTTTGATAAATGAAAAAAAGATGTCTGAAATATCTGTGCAGATAATGCACTCCAGATGCGTTAGGGAGCTTTCATGTGTTCTGTGGAACTGGTTCAGTGTTACATATGATTATTCAGATCCAGAGAAAGAGAGACGGGAGGCGGCACAATAGGACAGAGATGGAAAAGGCGAAGAAGCGAGAAGAAAAAACGGGGTTACTGATGTTATACGGAGGAGCATGTGGGATTAGGACATATCTCCAGGGGAATATTTCCATATTAAAGGCCACGTCGAAGAAAAGGACAGATTTGCGCCACACACAGCACGGCGAAGACTGCAACAGGTTGTATTACATTAAACTCTGGTTAGTGGAGAAATATATACCTGTTTCTACCGGAGTCCCTGAATCCTTTGGCGAAGGGGTTGCGGTCGATCTTTAGTCTTGTTATCTGGGGGTGGGTGAGGGGGTGGGGGGGAATTACAATCAAAACATATTACATATAACCGATTCACACGCCGTAAAGGGGAACATTTGACGTTTCATATAAATACATACAGGGAAAACTCTACTCGATTGCTAGTTCCAACACCTGGCAAAACAGTGTATCGCAAAGTGGCATTACTGCCATGTCGGTTTGTGGTGTCGGACCTGCTGGTTCTGGTAGGCGGTGACAGTGGTGAAGACAGTTTCGGGGAAGCTGAAGGTCTTCACGCCCTCTCCAGTGGGAACAGGCTTGGTGGGGGACAGGTCACTGCTGAAGTCCTTCCTGATCACATGGACCCGAGGCTGGTACTTATGCATGGAGTGGAGGATAATCTGAAACCACAAGGTAATCACTGTGGTTAAATTCAGTGTAAGTGTGTGTGTGTGTGTGTGTGTATGTGTGTGTCCACGACTCCACGTTTGTAACAGCCTCTTATTGCTGTTGTGTAATAAGTGTAATACGTGCTACATAAGAGCTGTGATTGCTGTTGTGAGGTCAATGGACCTTGAGCAAAACACTGGAGATGCCAGGGAAATAAACGGGAGAAATATCCTAAATGTCACCTTCTACCACATCATTAGCATACATTCAGGCTTATAAACAGCAGGTACAATTCACACGGTGATGAGGTGAAAAATCGCAACCGCGAAATATGTTAATGGCGTCATCACCAATATATCACATTACTGCTCCAAGGTGAATCTGACTCGATGTGCAACAAGCTAATGAAAACGTCAGTGAGCATTAAGCTGACACCATTTCTGAAGCTAATAAGAACGACGTATGCCAAATACTTAATGTCCAAATCAGACGTGAGTAACACGATTCTGGGCCTGGTACAATAAATAAATCAGACTTTTTGTTATCTCTGACTTTTGGCCTGAGCACCAATGATGGAGTCTCTCTGCTATTCCCCACAGTCGCCATTCCACTGACCTCGTTAATGCATCTAGCGGAACATGAGTCCACACTTCTGATGACAGTGGGGGAAGAGTTAAGTCTTTAACACCAGAGAGACGGACCAAGGCGTCAGACTACGGCCGCCCAGCCTTCCCTCCGGCCCTCTGTCTGCTATTAATTACAGTCGAGTGAGGAAAGCATCCCTGGAGCCGCAGACAACTTAGGGGGTCATTTCAAACAGCTATTGGGAAAACAGCACTGAATAACAGTGACAGTAAATTAAATATTCCAGGCGGGGCCCCCCGTTCTCTGCACGGGGCCCCCCTGCTCGGCCCACGGGACCCCGTATTTGGTCCATGGTTCTGTCTGGGGCTTGGTTAGGTCACACACGCACGGACTACGGGCTCAAAAGAATATAAAGAAAGGACTTTCTTTGACATATAGTTCGTTGTCAACAAATACAGTAAAGTCATTGCAGTAACAAACCTGTTGTAATGCAGTGATTTTAGTAACATAGATCTGTAACATATGAATCAGTCTTGCAAACCAGCAGCACACATTTACCTTTGTCTTCATTTTGTCACAATTTTTCTCTTAGTGTTGTTATATTTTATTAATTTTATCTGTTGTGAGTTTTGTTATTGATTCGTTTTTTGGGCTAGTTTGTCATTGCCTTTTAACTTGCATTTTCTTCCCCATTACATTTATTTCAAAAATCATTTTAAACCATATCCACAGAGTTCAGTCTAAATAGGCCTAAGTCAGCCATGATTTGTATACCCGATTTCTTTATGTTCCATTAGTGATTTTGTTCTTGCTTCATCGCAAAAACTCACAGCATGATTGGGAGCATCGAAGATCTCACCACTGACATCTCACCAAGTCATTCCGCTTCTCTCCGCTTCCCTCAGACCAGACCACGGGGCACTGCTGGGAATTCTGCAAACGGGATTAGATCCCTGGTAGCAGCGACGCAGCTATAGACTTTTGTCTGTTTGAAAGCATTGCTCCGAGGCGACGCGTGTGCGTCATGGACACCGAAAGTCTCTTCATACCGTCTTTCTCAGCTCTCGTTATTGGAAAATTAGTTGTTGAGATGTTTTTGTTATCATAGTCACGGTCAAATGAAATTACCACCACTAGCACATTGAAACTGTTGATGGAGAGGTGTGACTGTACTGCGAGTCAGAGGAAGAAAGGAACCTCGATGGGATCGTTGCCCATCTATCCACAGTATGGTTCCCCACACAGGAATTTACTAAATGCATTTCCTCACCCACAGGCCTCCAGGGGAACAAACGGCCTATAACAAGACTGTGTGTGAGAGAGAGGCCTTGCCAGACTACCTTCAAAAAATGCTGCATCTAACACTCATCTGTTATTACATTTGTCAGGAGAACAGCATCAGCTGGCCGCGTAGAAAACAGAATGTGCTCCTGGCTGAGCTACATGAAACCACGAGCGACCATTTTATGTGCTGATTTTAAATGTCTCTCTGTCACGGCTGGGAAGGTTGAGTCCATCCTGAGTAATGACATTACCTAGCATCCCTAAATCAGGACCTCTGTGGAGAAATGGATTTGCACGGGCTCTTCTGACTGTTTTAAAAATGTCAGGGCCCTGTAATCAAAGCAATTTGGACTGTTCGGCATTGAGTTCTTGTCATCAAGAGATCCATCTTGTGCCATAACAACATGGCAAATCAACTGTGTTAGCATCCGTCAAAGACGGCGTAAGTAACAAAAACACTGTTTCTTGAGAATAGTCTTATACAAGAATAACAAACAAAATGTGGAAGTGGTGTGGGAGGGGTGTGGGAGTGGTTTGGGAGTGATGTGGGGTGGTGTGGGAGGGGTGTGGGAGGGGTGTGGGAGTGGTGTGGAAGTGGTGTGGGAGGGGTGTGGGAGTGGTGTGGGAGAGGTGTGGGAGGGGTGTGGGAGTGGTGTGGAAGTGGTGTGGGAGGGGTGTGGGAGTGGTGTGGGAGTGATGTGGGGTGGTGTGGGAGGGGTGGGGGAGGGGTGTGGGAGTGGTGTGGGAGAGGTGTGGGAGGGGTGTGAGAGTGGGGACAGAGGACGTTAAACCAAAGGAAGCCGTCTCACCGGCTCACTCACATGGCCCTGGTCGTCCAGCTCGTTGTTGGTGAGTTTCAGCTTGTCGAAGCTGACCACCTGTCTCATCCAGGTGTCTCCAGAGGCCAGGGAGTCCGGGTGGATGTAGACCCGCGGGGGCACGGGGGAGTCCGCGTTCCCTGCCACCATCCATTTGGAGCTGTGGTACACATACCTGAAAGAGGAACAGACTGTGATCGCGGTAACAGCACCAACTCGTGAGTCGATTATTGTTCACTGGTGTCGCACGTGTTTTTTCTGAAGAGTTGGAGTCTGTGTGACTTCTTCACGTGTCCTGGGCTGCAGATGTCGATCTTGCTTTCAATAGAGACATCAAATATCCACACTCGCGCTACATATGCCTTTAACGACATATTTCCAATTAAGCCAAGTCATTACGTTTTATGTTGTATTGTGCGGTACAATATGGCAGGCTCGCCCAGCACAGAGCTTTCCCCCTCTCTGACTGACTGACTGGCTGAGTCTGGACTTCAGTCCACTGTAGCCCCACCAGCACAGCTGTTTGTCTTTAGTTCTGGCCATGCGCATAGTTGAAAGTGCTTACTGGATCGCCTCTGCCAAAGTCATCACTCAGCAGTAAAACATGGACAAAACTTTCATTTAGACTCATTGCTATTGCCTAGCAGTGTTACACTTGCCTCCTTGTTTTTCTCCTTTATACAGACACACACACACACACAGGCTGCCCCACATGTACACACACACACAGGCTGCCCCACACATACACACACACACTTTCTCCTCTCTAACACAAAAAGACCCCCCCACACACACACACACGTACAAAGACTTGACCTCAGACCAAACACACACCTAGAATGCCAGGCGTTTTGATGTAATTTCCTGTTTGGAGTGCTGTTTAGGGTTACGCTCTGTGTAGCAGGGAAAGTGTTAAAGAAGAAAGAAACCATAGCCCCAAACAGGACTGGAAATGTGATTAGTCTTCTTTCATCTTCCATAACTATGTCATCTGGCTCCAGCACAATCAATAAAGATCGGACTTTATGTGACACCCTTCGGGACAGATGAGGAAGACTACACTTTATACACACAGACAGACACAGCATATGTATGCGTGCAACTCATCAAACAGATATGTACTCCGACGGACGCAGAAATTCAAACATACTCACACATAAGCGGACGCACACATAAATGGACACACACTTGCCAAACCAGCGCTGTATATTGGGTTACCTAGAGAGTGTTATTACAAATACAGGGCAAAGATCTAGAGAGTGTTATTACAAATACAGGACAAAGATCTAGATATTGCTTGAGTCTGTACTCTTCGTTTGTGATTCAAATTGATTCCAACTGTCCACACCAAAAGTATTTTTAAAAGATTTAGCAAGCCCAGCATAAACAAGAACATCCTGAAGAGGGCTGAGAGCCTAAGTAAAGCAAGTAAAGCAACTTCATGAGAACTACGAGACATTCTAGTGACAGCTCCAAGCTCAGTTGGAAAAGCCCTCTGGTAAATCCCCAGTCAGGGAAAAAATCCTATTTAATTTTACAAGATATTTTGGCTTTCAAAAATCCTCTGTGATATTTCAGTTCTCTAGGCTGTTTCCTATTAGATACATCAGTCCGTCAGTGAAAGAGCAACGGTTCTACTGTCCTTCAAAGAAAAATGGACATCAATAAACAACGGGGGGGGGAATATGCAACTAACTACTAAACAAATGCATTGAGAGTGGTCAATCTGTCTTGAATTTAAGACAACCAAACGGATCAAAAAGGATGTCACAAAAAATATGCCCCTTTACTAAACTAAAGTTTAACTCGGATGAAATAAAATGAGCAATTTATCCCATCTGTGGCACAGCTATAACATAACAGATATGACACTGCAGTATGTCTGCAGTTCTGCCACGTCACCATTGAATCACATTTTCAAATGTATCATAGAGCTCAAGTAGCAAAGCTCTGTTGTAACATAATTCTTCTATGGTTAAACAAAAACGAGTTAAAAAACAAGTATTGCCATTTCAGTAGTAAAAAAACAATGTCATGGTTGGTCCCCATCGAACCTTATTTATATTAAACGAAAACTATTTTTCAGTTATCATCTGTTTCCGTTTTCAGCTCCTGACACATTGAGATGCCAGAAACTCATTCTGAAACTTTGAACTGAGATAAAAAAAACGGATAAAAACATATCCCCAGGCTCCATTCATATTGATGTGGATACCTGCAGTTCTTTTCACCAAATAAAATGCACAAAAAACTGTTTTTATTGGTTATTTTGCACGTGGTCATATACGCTCAGTCAGAAAACTCACAACAAACATCTTGTGAAAATGGCGACCAAGTTGGGGATAGAGCCTTTGACATAATGACATTATTACTATTATTCACGTTCTGATACCCATCTAAATAATCAATTAGGAGGATCAGTATACCTGTATCTCTTGTTGTCCACAGGAACGATGTCCATTGCTATGTAATACTGCTGGTGAGGGTCCAAACCCACAATCTTCACCCGCATTGCAGGGAACATCCGCCTGAAGAAAGAGAGAGAGAGAGAGTAAGAGAGAGAGAGAGAGAGAGAGAGGGAGAGAGAGAGAGAGAGATTGTGACAGTCGAAATATAGACTTAAAATGTTTTTTTTTGTATCATGTGTCTGAGCGAAGAAAAATAAATGGAAGAAATTGTGCACCATGTTGACAGTAGTGCCTATGATTCCACCGATGCCATTGAAAAAACGATATGGGTTAACTACTGGCCAAATTCAAGTTGATCAAGGGAGGGATTATGGTTTATATTTGACCAATTTCATATGAGTATTTCGCCACATTCCCTTGCTTAATTAAATAAATAATATTCTGATTAAATAAGGTCGATGAACGAATCCATAAAAAGGCACATGCCACTGTTTCAATGCACGAGCTGGCTACAAAACGCATTTCATTAACACAAAGTGCAGACAATCAACCGACGCTTAAGTAAAGCGAAAAAAAACACTGCAGGAAATAAGTTTAAAAACGCAAAAACAAGGACATAATAAAAGTAAGACTGCTTCTTTTTAAATCAACGTTTTACACTTCAAAAGCTGCATTTTTCTTTTCATTAAAACGTAGTAATTTTTGTCCCGCATAATGAGTAAAGTTTTTTTCTTACTTCCTCTGGATTAAGGGGTTTATTATTAGCAGAGGCATGAAATAGGCTACATGTAGCTAGTCGTGTACGTCTACAGCATTTTAACAGTTGCTGTTCTATTTAACAAACACTCATTAATGAATATCACGAAAACAACGTCAATCATTGGCAAGTTGATATATGGTTTAATAGTAAAGTTGTACAAGATGTACATGTATGTACAGTATATATGGGGTGATTTAAGGATCAGACCAGGCCAGACCAGGCCCCGGGGGGCTGAGGCACTGAGAGTATTTCTCAAGAATAAGAGTAGGAACCTTTGAACCTGTAATTGGTTATTCTCTGAGATTGTCACTAACGGACGAGTTTGCAAACTCTATTTTATATATAAGTTGTGATTTTTTGTTCTTGTTTTTATTGGGTGTATTTTACCTATTTTTAGGGGTGCTGAGATAAAATGTAGGTGTGCTTGAGCTCATTTCAGACATGCCAAAAGGTAATTAAACACGCAAATCACCCAATGTCATAACTCCATAAAGACGTTTAGATTTATTATGATACATCGACAAAATAAATTACTAGATTGGCCCATATAGATAGTGTACGGAAATGCAAAGACAACAATGCGCCATACAAATATCTATATTCGCATGTTCGTTTTCTTCCTTATGTCTATCTAATTTATGTTACATTTTACTTTTTTAACCTACATAGAATTTTAATTATCTAAAACCACAATCAAGTGCATTTTGAAAGCATGTTCATGTAGGTGAATTGTTCAAGTAACATCTAATTTGCACGTTACCAATAACATCAGAAAGGCTAATTATGAAACCTATAAAACACACCTATAAAGACCGAGGGCATAAAAAACATGTTCCCTTCTCATATTGCGTGATCGTAAAATTTTGAAATTGCCTGGAAATAGCTGGCGCTCCATTCGAGATTGTGCGGGGGAAAAGGTCACCTTGAGATCAGTACTAGGTTAAGTTATATGCTCGGTTAGGGTTATAATTGCTGCCCCGGCCAAAAGAGCAGGGAAACCGAAAACATGTTTCAAAGAGATTAATTAGAACCAGTTCCTTTCTTCGCGCGAGTATCTCTGACGTCATATGGAACACCCAGACACGTCATGTATGGCCTGTGATTACAGAGCGGCCCTGGCGCGTCCGGAGTCCTGGCCCTCATGTGCAACACATTAGCACCCCCAAAAGAGCGTTAGATGGGTCATTCTCATAGCGCACGGGCGTCTTTTGCATAGAACTGTGCTATAGGTGCGTGTGGACGAGTTTGTGTGTGCGTGTGCGTGTGTGTGTGTGCGTGTGCGCGTGTGTGTGTGTGGAAATAATAAGGGCATACTGTCTCGAAGTCCACCCGCTGTGAAGCCGACATATGTTTTTAATAACCTGGCAAATTTGGGCAATTCTCATTTCTGGGTTTGCAGAGAACTTCATAAACAATTTACGTCATCAGAAACAATCGACTATAAAATCAAAAAGCATTACAGGCCATTACAGGTCTGTCCAGCAGTATAAACTTGGGCCAACAAAAAACCGCACAGATTATTCCAAATAAATAAATAAATATCATAAAGCGCAAATATAAATAAAGGCTATTGTCAGAGAAGTTGTACATAATAATGCAGTAACTGTTTGATACCTTCCCGCTTTAGTGATGATCATCTCCGTGCCTATTTCATGGAAGCGTTTCCAGAGGTCTGCACACTGCAACTCCACCTGAATCTCCTCCATGGAGGCACCAGGGGAGGGCTCGCAGGCGGTCGCGGCCAGATCCGCTGGGGAGTCGAACGAGCAGGAGGTCCTATCAGCAAGACCTTCACCGTCCGAACCCGGGCTCGCCTCGGAATCTGGGGAGGTTAAAACGAATATGAAAATGTGCACCCGGTTAACATCTTTATGCTGGCTTTAATTATTGTTATATGTTTAGATTGACCATTAAGGCCAAATCACCTGCAGCATATATGAAACCGTCAAAAATGGGATTCCAAAGATTAAAAATGTGACTCCATTTGCGTTTGAAATGTCATAAATTATGTCAAATATAAATGCGTGCATAACTGTGTCGCCTAAATTTTACGTGACACACCATCGAAATAAGCAAAAGAACAACCCGAACAAACCACATATACTCCATAGTCAGTAACACAATATAACTAAAGTAGGCCTAACCATACATATATATATATACAAGTGGTTATATGTGCCTAACAGGCATATGAATGCAATCCTGCAATTCTCATCCTGCATAGGCTTCAAATAACATTACCGACAAATACGACCTATATAGCAGTAGCCTACGTGTAATATCATATATAAAGGCACCAAACAAGTTTAACCACATTTTAGACAAATGCTCTGGGTTTCTAAATTAATCTACTGAATTTATGCAACATTTCGGAGGGGCTGATGCATTTAACAAAACTAAAACCGCTAACAAAAAACGTTTACCAATGTATTCATTGTAAAAATGTCTATTAAATGTGTTATAAAGGTACTATTTTTTGGCCTTTTTTATTTTAGGCCCTGACAGTATGTTGCTTTGACAAGATGCAGGTGCAGAACTTATGAGAGCCTGGTGTATAGGCTATAACCTGGGATTGTGTCTGTCATAACCTCCAGGTCCTTAAGTGAGATTTGGTCACCAGCAATTGATATGTTTTATAATACATTTATGAATACACTAGAGATATGGGTATATAGAGAAAACATCTCAAATCAAATGTCCTGCAACTGTACTAACTGTCATTTAGCAAGAAACGAAACCCATATCAAAACGATATAACCTTTAATGTTGTAAACCATTTAAATAGTACATCTGAAGTATATATTTGTGATCGGTTGACATTCGGCATGTCTACGCCAAGTTTAAAAAGCTAGGTAGAACAACTCCCATGTAAATACTCTGCTTACATACTTGAGAGGCTGTCAGTAATAATATAATAAGGAAAAATAACTCTTATGGAAAATCTTACCTGAAGAATTCTACTATTGAGACACTGAATTCTATGAACAGTCACAAAAAACAACACTGGACTTTTATTTTGGAGCCCCCCTACTGACCGGGACCGTTAAGCAGCCACTCATCTCTCTCATGCCTGCGGGCCGGCCCTTCAACTAACCACTATGTTGTCACCACCAGAAACAGAGACAAGACCTCAGAGTGGAGACATGAGGACATAGCAGTTAGGACTGCTTAACCTCAGAGACGAAGAGGGAGATAAGAGAGATGAGCGTGAGAAATAAAAAGACAGTGTGTGTGTGTACGTGTGCGTGCGTGTGCGTGTGTTCGTGTGTGTGCGTGCGTGCGTGTGTGTGTGCGTGTGTGCGTGTGTGTGTGTGTGTGTGTGTAAGAGAGAGAGAAGGGAGAGGAGAAGGGGAGTGGGAAAGTGAGGAATGAGACGTATCATCAACATGTTGAGAGATCCTTTCAGCATATAATGGTGGCGACGAGTCTCTTCCTCACACCCTGTGAGTGAGCGGAGGACCACGGCAGACTGAGAGGCCTGGCTCATACAGCCCTAAAGCCGCTAGTCTCTACGCATTGTACAGCCATAAGTCAGAGTCCCGGCCAGCGATCTGTGCCTGCTCAGAGCCATCATGGCTGACACTGCTGTTGTCCCTGCACTGTGCTGTTGTGATTTCGTATCACACTCACTAGGTCACCGGTCTGTCCTGCTCTTGCCAGCAGAACAGTCCCTGCAGCCCTTAGCTGTCTACTGTCCCCCATCACTATAGCAGCATGCTTTCAGGCTTCCTGATAGTAAATTGCTCTGAAGAAGTGTATCTGATGAATGACTTAAATGTAGAGAGCTACAGATATGAGAGAAGAACTGAACAACTGGGTGAACTGAAACATACAGAATACGGGAGACAATTAGAAAGGAGTGAGAGAAAAAGACATGGGACAGACATTTTTGAAGAAAATAGCATCTTACAGTAGATCACAGATATGATGAAAGTTATGGAAAGATATGGTGAACGTTGAGGAAGAAATGGACTGCTAACTTACAGGGCAGTGCAAATGCTGACTAAGTACAATCAGGGACAGTAGTCCAATACAGATTGCAATCCCTAATAAACTGTGAGGAACAGCATTTCACTTTAACAAAAAAACATTAACTAATTTGGGGTTAGGCATAGAGACATGTTCTTGTGTTCGGCCTCAGAGGGAAAATTGAAACGCAGCGTATACATCGAGCCATTTGACGATACATAACTATATAGGCTATGTTGGTTGAGATTTAAATATTGACAATATTAACTCACTTTAAAAGATGGCCAAATGATAGTTTACAAAGTGTTCCAACTTTTATTCAGACAACCTAAAACTCAACATTCTAATGTAAAAACAGTGTCTAATTGTTTGTGGATGTAAATCAAATGTCTACCACTGCACTTTCAACCGTACAGCACAGCAAAGTTAGAAATACAACATCAGATATTAAAAATAAACGTGACAATTTCATGAATACAATTCTACGCATTTAAACATCAATATTAAAAAAACATCGATGCACCCTACTCATTTTAGGATTGAATCGTAGGCTTCATTTTTTTTAAAGATGTTTTAAGATAAAAGTATTTTATTATGTCAATACAATCAAATTATATCTGAATGAAAAAACAGGCGAAAATTTGTTTTAATTCTCTGTCTTTTGGTTGAAAAAAAGATGTGAATCACACATGTAAATGTAAATTAATCAGCTGCAGACAAACAGATGTAACCCAAATGCCTTAAATTTTGATGTTTGGTTTTGATGACAAGCAAATACAGCTCAATATCAATACCCTTACATGTGAGACTTTGAAGATTTGCAAAAGTATTTAGGCCCAAATGTGATCACAATGTGATCAATCATGTGGACGTGACATTGACTGTGCAGAATAAGACTCACCCGGAGTGACTTTGGAGGCTACTGTGAATGTATTTTTATAAGTGCAGCGCACTAAACAATCATTCAAAGATTGCGCAATGACAATAGTGAGTGGCTAATATCATAGATGACTGCGGTACCAATCAGAGCTGTAGATATTTTTATCAAGAATTTTGATATTTTAAGATCTGATGTCGTTGTTAAGGTACACGTTTGACAAATAGCTATACTACTACAACTATAAGGATATGTCACCCTGAAAACCCTTAGTTGATGTGTCTTTGCGTATAATGTATTTGCCGAGTAGATTAATAAGGACAAATGACTTTAAAAAACAACTTCGATTGAACCAATTGGTGGCCTGTCGCTCACATGTTATTTGTAAATAACGAACTAAAGATACCAAGATATAGGCCTATGCTTTAACAAACAGAAATGTGTGTGTTTTTGTGTCACGAGTGAAATGAAACAGTATTCATATAGATCATGAAAACATCTATTCATTGGTGATCTATAAAACACTTTCCTTAAAAGATAAACTCTTAATATGGAAACCCTAACCCTATGAATAGAATATGCATTTAATACAGTTGTTACAGTGGCTAAGTAGCAACCTATCAACCATGAAATTGCAGAGTAACCCAATCCACCAAAAGCAAAAACACCTGTTTCCGTGTGCGTTCAATTCAGACACAGGTTAGGGAGATGCAATAAAAACAAGATTAAATCTTTTTTAATAGTGCAGCAGACATGTTGTGTTGCATTACAATAATGTACAATAATTTCGTTGTGTTTCTAACGTACTAACGCTCTTCTAACAGTGTTTAAGCGCTGTCAGTTGTGCGAGTGAAACTTGAATTAGAACATAATACAATACAGCCGCTATGATATTAATATGTTAGTAATGGAACCTAACAACGAATAATCACATATGCAATGCTATATCGGTGTGCATTGTTTGTATTATTTACATTACAGGTCGGAGACTGCAAGCTTGTTTGTTCAAAGGCTGATGCGTGGTCCCAGACATAAAACATGTCTAAAAAACAATTAAAATGAGATTCCTACAGTGACTGCTGTCATCGCCCTTAACTGCTTATAACAGGCCAGTAACAGGTTATTTATCAGAGAGTAAAGACAATCTCACTTATTGTGTTAAATATCATAACTTGCATTTATTTGTAAATCTGAAGTATAGGCCTAATGCCTCTTTTTCCTGGTTATAGACGTTCTCTCTTTATAAGAACGCAATGGCGCGCACGCACACTGCTGCGAGTACAGGCTTATGTTATAGGCCTATAGAAATAAATTGCCCAAATTGAAACTCTATCCATGCTTTAGAAAATGTGTTAATAGCATTAGCGTCCTTGTCTGAAAATAATATTTTTTGTAAAACATGTTGGTTCTCGGGGAAAATAGATTTTTCCCAGAGAACACTGTTGTGTGGTTGTGGTTTACTTACTCGTCTCCTTAGACATGCCTTTAAATAATGTGTACGGCCAAGCCGTTCAGTTTGAAAGCCTCAAATGGAAGAAAAAAAATTATGTAAAAACGTTTATCCGTACTGGCTGACCACAGACCTGAATCGTTTCAATGATGGCGTCTGGAGGCAATAGTCAAGGGCAAGTCTGGATATTCAAAAACTGCTTTCTACGACGTGGAGCTTTGGTGACAACCTGCCTTTTCAATCAATGACCCAAACTGAAAGAGCTCATGTGAAACTGTGAAGGATATGATCTTTCATTGCCAGATTGACTCGTTGAGAATGTCAGAACTGATACTCTGGATCTCAGTTGGGAACACATTTAGTTTGGTTTTCATAATTTGTAAAACATAATACAAATACACAACACTTAAACAGCGCATAACACACCTTGCAGGCAGCAGCCGGCAAATAAGCAATGGTGATTTCGATCAAGGTGTCCATCCATGCAGCAACGGGCCTCGATAATGAATTGGAAAATTGTATGAACACATTCAGATGCCATATATATTATATAATATTAACCTACCCCTATATATATATATATATATATATATATATATATATATATATATATATACACACACGGGACACAGAGAAACTTCGTCTAGTTTTTTGGCCTGTTGGGAATCCAATTGCAATGATGATTGGTTGGAATATTAAGATGTTTTTAGTCTATGAGCCGGGAGGAGATTATTAAGTCGCCTACGATTCATATAATGCCTTAGAGGTTTCGAATAGGATATGGAATATCTCTACCATCATTTAGTGAGTTCATAATAAAGATGTTTAAGCCAAAACCTCGAGATCGAGTCATGCATGTCTGCTTTTGGCATTAGCCACTCATTCAGGAGTTCAATGTTTTTCAATTCAAACCTGCAATCGAATCCCATAGGTCATCGAATAGAGCAGCCTGTCAGTTGATTTTCTGACATCTAAATCACAGATAATTTCGTTGTCGGTTAGCACTAAGCCATACAATTCTTGCCACTTAAAATAGTTTAAATAATATATTTTTTGGTAATGTGAAATTTCAAACGTTGACAGTAAATACAATTCTGCATGAGTTCTATTCTCGCCAGAACTTTGTAAATGTCTTCTTATAAAATCAATATAATTAAATCAAATAAATAGTTGGCTATGGCTTAAAAATAAGAGCAGTACGGTGAAGAATTTACTTAAAGCACGGATTAGGGAGGCCTACATTTTTTTTTGTAGACCACACACAGGCGTTGATTCAAAATATAATATTAAGTGTTATTCTTTTTTGCCTTACAAATGATGTTCATAGCCCTATATGCTGCGCACAATTCAAAAAGAAAATAACACAACAAAGTGCTTGGCCTATTACACTCACGATCTTAGCCTACACACAAGTTAGTCATTTATTTTTTATATAATATAGGCTATGTAATTTAAAAACATGCAACATTGCTCTGCCCAGACGCATTCTCGTATTAGCCTATATGTCGACATACAAAAAGCAAGCATGGAGCGGCACATTCGGCCTTTGATTTACTATATGACATGGATATCGGAATGTCACGGTGCAAAAAAGGTACGACTTGGATCGGATCCCACAAATCTCAGCAAATGTTACCTCTCCAAAATTAGGATAAACAGTAGGCCTATATTGAATGTCGATATATAGAATGTCGCGACACTTGAGTCACAACCATGGCTGACAGCACTGTAACAAATGAACTATACGAGTACAATAGAAGTCAGAGCCATGTCAAGAAGTTAGGCCTCTGCAAAAGGAGAGGACAGTCATTAGGAAAACATTGATAACATACCATTTAATGGTAACCGTTTTTATAATATTGACATGGTGCACTCAGATTCAAGCTTCTTGAAAGGACAATTACTTGTTTAAATTATAGCATGTATTCAATAACAAGGGCTTAACGCCTTAATTAATATCGACCTACACAATAGAAATGTTGATAATAGTTATTTTTATTAGTTATATCGTTTTTTAGCCGACTACCGAAATCCAGTAGGCTATTTTTGGACACCATGAAACTTCTGTGGTTATATTATTCAACCTTAGTTGTCTGAAGAACAAGTAAAAACCCTCATTAACTTAAGAGTTGAAGTAGAAATAGTTGTATTTTCTGTATTCCTCATTTTCTTGAGATATAATCCATAGTTTGGAATTGAAAGCATGACAATACTCTACAACCCTGTAAAAGGAAGAAATTACGCACTGACCGGGGTCAATATCCAGACAATGCGCAGGGTCGTCGCTGTCTCCCATTTGTCCGTCCGCGGCGAGACTCTCCATGGACAACTCCAGCTCTTTTTCCTCCCAGCCCCGGAGCTTTCTCTTCTTGTTTGACCCGATCAGGGCTTCAACCGAAAATGCGTGCGCTCTCGAGCTCAGAGCAGCGGCTGATCGCCTCCTGTCACTCATTTCTCTCAAGTCAAATCCACCAGAGGGAAAACCAAAACTCCACGCAGCTATCGCACAGCGGAATGCGCAAGTCAGGGTTAACAACCGTGCAAAGACGCCGATGACAAAAGTAATCCAAAAACTACAACTAGAAATTGAATTTCAAACCTCTAAACATATGATATGCCATCCCTACGGCGCATTGGATTGCTCGAAAGTTAGCCAGAACATATATTTAGTGCTATCTGTCGCTTTTTGTCTTTCCGTCCAACTTCCCAGCCTGTTTCTTTTTCCCTTTCTGTCCTTCACCGCTCTGATACTCACTTCTGGATCACTTTTTTCAAAGCGTTAAGGGCAACCCTCTCGCTCACTGTCAAATCCCGTGCGTCCAATGAGAAGCATAGAAAGAGAGACAGCCAAAATGTGTCAACCAATCGCAGATGAGAGCAACAATAACTCATGGACGGTGAATCTTGAACCGGACCATGGTTATTGAACGCCAACCACTAAATCAACATCGCCAGAGCTTTATGGAAATATAGGCCAACAATTATTTGATCAATGATATTGAAATATTAAAATATTTCCACACACTCATCATTGAATTACTATGGCATCATTTACAATGGCAGGTTAATTGCGATCTATTTTCACTAGGAAATGTAAAAAAATAAATCTACAAAAAAGTATATACGTGAACTAAATAGAAGAGCCGAGAACAAACCTTAAATATGTTAAAGAATGGCTATGTGTCCT
The DNA here is from genome assembly GCA_029465975.1 of Dallia pectoralis. Classification (NCBI taxonomy): domain Eukaryota; kingdom Metazoa; phylum Chordata; class Actinopteri; order Esociformes; family Umbridae; genus Dallia; species Dallia pectoralis. The sequence continues at coordinate 20,667,536 of CM055731.1, read as the reverse complement.
TACTTTTGATAAGGGCCAAGGAAATGTCGAAGTACAATTGTCTGAACTATAAATGCATGAAAATGGCTTTATTGGTTTCAAAATGATTTAAATTAATTAAGTTTGCCTATACATTGGAGTTTCAAGAACAGCTGAAAGGCACACGAGCTCCAAGACCGTAACAGCTGGTCAGATCCGAACCAAGATCATTTGTTGGTGAGAAAATAGGCCTAAGAAATAGACTTTGAAAGAGTCTATGAAATAGACTTTTCTATATTTCTATCATCATCCAGTGAGTGTGATGATATTCTGAATTGTGACCTTGATTCTAGAAGATTGTAATAACGACATTTTTAATTCGCTTCGATGATTCTTCATGTTGCGAGTACGAGAATTGCGCAATTGCATAGATAATAAATAATGTTAATAAATATAGGCCTACGACATTTTGGGATAGACAGTTTTTTTTCAAATATATTTTTCATTTCTGAAGATTCGGCAAACGTTATATAAATGTCCAAGATCTACTTAAGTGAGTTCACAGATTTCTAAGTGAATGAAGATGATATCCTTTATCTTTCAGGGAACTTTAGGCACTGATCAAAATATATTGAGTGAGAGGCATATTTTTTTCTGGACGAATGCTTAAACACTAAACTGAAATCAAACGATGTTTCGCTGCGTCAAATCCAGCTCATAAAAAGGAGCTTGTTATATGATTCACTTGGAAAAACTCATAGCCTTAGCCCTACTTTTATTTAATTTCTAAAATGTATTATTAAAATGTATTATATTTTGTGGGTTTGAGATTTCTCTGTAGCCTACGCCTACAGACGAATGAAAAGCGCTGTACAAAATATATCCACTATAAAATACAAATATATTATATAGATTATGTTTATTTTCAAAGACATAAAACCGACTAGCCTATATTGTGCAGCATTTTATAGTATCTAAATATCAATTTCCGTGTGAAAACCTGATTCAGGGAGCTGAAAATATCTTCGTTTAATCACATTTTCAATTAATAGGCCTACCGTATATGCTACACGTTATTTTAACCTGGATAACTAATTCGATAAATAAAGAAACTTGCTGTCAAATGATCATATCAAAACATAACAAAAATGAAACTAGTTAAAATCTGAAATTTCAGCCAACAAATACGTTCATGTTCATAATCAACCAATTGTAAAAAGACAAAAATATGATGGTGGGAAATAACACGAAATAACACTTAATCCCTTACCTTTGCCATTGGTCTTTTATTTCCCAGAGCGGGGTTGTTGGGTAAATAATTGGTAATATTTGCAACGACCCAAACCCAGTAAAATATCATCAATGGGGTTTTAATAAGGTCGCAATTTGGTCGTTATAAAGGAATATAATATGTTTGACTATAGTTCCAGGCAGGTATAATTCAACCCTTATACAGCGGCTGCAGATGTTTCACACTCAAACTTCTCAGTCATCGAGCGCTAAACATCTTTTAACCCCGTGACCTCGGCGAAATAAACCATTAAATAGAAAAAAAACTGTTCGAGAGGCAGCAAATAACCAAAATTACAGCGTAGATGAGTGCATTCGATACGTAGGCCTATCATAACGTGCCTAGTTTTTCCGGTTTCAATGTAGTCAGCATTTTTTTAAACATGCATATCGTCTGCTAACATAATATGTGCGTCTTTGAACAGGGGCGTTACTGATATCTAAATACAATATGCGCTGCTATCATGTTATGTAGGCTAAGCACACACGTGTAGTCACACATAAAATAATTCACTACTAAAAGCAGTAGCATAGATATAGGCCTGCATCATGTTAACCTAATCCTCTGGCAATTTAATGATTTCAATATAATTTAAAATGAATCCGTTTGAATTTCCGAAGTAGCCTATATAGGGTCCTCCACTTGTAAGTAACAAATGCAAATAGGCCCATGAGTATTGTATTGTCTCGTCTTATAGGGGTGACTGTTCCTAAATTTAGTGATCTACATCGCATGTATTACTTTTGCGGAATACAGGCTTAGTGTTTTAACCATGTATGTGTGTTTTCCAAAAACCAACGCAAAGGGAACGCATGGCCTAAACCCGGACCGGTCCACACACGGAGTGACAGTGAAACCATCGTACCGTCTTGGTCAGCTGCGCCAGGGTTGTGCCGGCTGACAGGTGCTGCAGCAGGTTCCATGGGGTGGGTAAAGGAATACAGGGAGGGAATCATTTAGTGCGGGAAATGGGGTGGAGGGGCGGCAGAAAATATGTTGTTTAATTATTATGTCATGTTGGATTGGGGTTTTTCTGGAATGGGAACATTGCTTGGCAGGACAAAGAAAATGATAGGTGAGTGGGAGACCATGTTTACATACACATTGGTTGAAGTCATTAAAACATTACAACTCCTCATTCAATTACTCCACAGATTAAATGTTAACAAACATTTGGCAATTAAGTCGGTTAAGGACATTGATTTAGACTAGAGGATGTGAAATTTCCAATGGTTTACATAAAATCTCACTTTTCTATTTAAATTCTCATTTACATTAAGATCTAAATCACAATGCCTGTGATACAGGTACATACAATTAGTGACAAATGCTGGTGAACAGCTCGGAAAATTCCCTAAAATAATGGCATGGCTACAAGCTTCTGATTCACATAATCTGAGTAAATTGGACGTGTACCTCTGGATGTATGTCAATTAAGGCCTACCGTCAAATTCAGAGCCTAAATACATTCGAGACCATTCCATCAATTACACCTCATTTCAGGGTCATGTTACTTCGCATATTCAGCGAATACATGTACTACCAATAGACTGTTCGTTATTACGGCACCCATACGCCTATAGCAAAGTAAAAAAAACGAATATGCTGCATGGACTACATTTAAAAACGTTGGTGAATGATTTGAGTTGAATTAAACCAAAGTTCTCTCCTTCCATTCCAGTATTCAGTTCAAATCAAACTAAATCTACGTTATACCTACCGTATTTGAGTGCAGACACATGTGTTGCGAATGTAAGTTCCCTTTATCAGTCCTGCGAGTATTTCAATGGTTCTAGAGGAGCTGGCAGTTCCACCGACATGCTCTGATGGAATGCAGCCTTATGACAAGATAAATGTTTACTTATAGTTCTCTCAAAATTGGACATGCACTCTATTTCACACTGTATGACACATACATATGCATTTGAACCCTGAAATACTCAAGTTGCATTGCTTAAAACCTACAACGTATTTTTGGCCCAGTGCAGTAAAAAAACGACTAGCCTAAACGTTTAATATCTGTGAGTTTTCCAAACATTAGCCAGGTTTCCATGAACTTCTGTGATATTTTTGTCTACATGTATAAATGTTCATATTGAAAGTCAAGAAGATTTTCATTGGTCTCGAGTCAGTAAAAAAAACATCTGGATGTAATGATGCCACAAAAACATGGAATAGGAATGTTTTTTTTATTATGCATTAAAATTGCACACACTGGTAATGTGATGACACATTGTATCTTATCTAAAGTAACCACCAAAAGTCAGTTCTAAGGGCTTCACGAGTTCTTCCTCTGACCAGCATCTACATTATTTTGCCCATGTTAATCTTTTATTTTTATTGGCCAGTCTGAGATATTGCTTTTGCTCTTAAACTCTGTCTAGAAAGCACGCATCCCAGAGTCGCCTCTTCACTGTAGACATTGAGACTGGTGTTTTGCAGGTACTATTAAAGCCATCATTTATGTTTCTCAGATTAGACACTAATTTATTTGTCATTTTGCTTAGGTGGGCACTGGGGCCTCCCATTCCTGATTCTATTAGAGCCAGTTTGCCCCGTTCTTTGAAGGGAGTAGTACATATGGTTGTACGAGATCTTCAGTTTCTTAGAAATGTCTCGCATAGAACAGCTTCAATTTCTCAGAATAAGAATGGACAGACGAGTTTCAGAAGAAAGTTCTCTGTTTCAGGCTGTTTTGAGCCTGTAATCGAACCCATAAACGCAGATGCTTCAGATACTAAACTAGTCTAAAGAAGGCCAGTTTGATTGCTATCAGCACAACAGTTTTCATCAGTGCTAACATAATTGAAAATGGGATTTCTAATGATCATAAAGCCTTTTGATGATTAGTGTGTGACACAATGTGCCATTGGAACAGAGGAGTGATGATTGAAAGGTTCCAGCTACATGTAGTAATTTACAACATTAACAATGTCTACACTGCATTTCTAATCGATTTGATGTCATTTTATGGACAAAAAATTATTTTCTTTAAGTGACCCCAAATTTTTGAAAGTTAGTGTGTGTAATTAATACATTGTGTTAAGAGTTTGAGAGTCCTCTGAGTTTACACAGACAACAGATATTTTAAATTGATTGTTTTATTGTTTTAATAAATAAAAATATATACTGCCGGCAATTTACTGCAAGGCACAGTGCTTTGTAAATAACAACTATAAACGTAATACCAGCACTGGTGGAACCTCCCAGGCCCTGTTATCGTTCCCAGCGTCTCACGTTTTAGCTAAAGCCAACTCTGTGGCGAACCTCCTTGAGGACTGGTGCAGCCAGCTCCCTGGCCCTGTCAGCCCCGTCGGCCAGAACCCTCTCCAGGTGCCCCCTGTCCCCCCTCAGTCGATCAATCTCCTCCCTGATCGGTGTTAGCCGCTGCACCACGGCCTCTGCCACCAGCTGTTTGTACTTCCCCGTGTCCAGACCCCTGGCCTGACCCACGGCCTCCTCCACGGTGCACCCGGCCAGCGCCGCGTGCAGCAGCACCAGGTTGGACACACCCGGCCGAGCCTCGGGGTCGAAGGTCACCTCGGAGATGAAGTCGGTGACGGCGCGGCGGATCTTCAGGGAGACGTCGTCGGGTGAGTCCGTGAGGTAAACGGTGGCCATCGTCTGGGGATCTGACTTGGACATTTTGGACGAGGGATCTCGGAGGGATTTCACCTTGCGCATGGAGCCTGGTTGGATCAGAAGACAATAGGCCTCGTTATGGGTGCGCCTGGCATGTCTGTACATCAATAGTCAAGGTGTATATCTGTAAAACCACTGCATCTGATGAAGACATGAGTCTCATTGTAACTCTGTCTCAATGAAAACCAGGCATCATTTAACCAACACGGAGCAAGAGGATAAGACAGTGTGCCTTTCCCAATAAATTCTTGGTTCTAGGGTTTTTTAGGAGGACCGGGTTTTGATCGTGTTTCAAAGAGTTGGCTGCTGCACTCCAGTCTCCCACAAACAGTCCAGTGGCAAGCGGCCAAACAGAGCACACAACACAGCATGGGCCATCTAGAGGACACGCCCCTTTCCGCCTCCCCGAGCCAATTATCACTTTATTCCTCAGATACACAAGTGAAGGAACGGTCCTCTAATCAGAGCTCCATCACACGCATGGCCGGTTCCATCTTGTGCTTTTATGACGGCGATAATGAAGCAGAATAAGCGGGATATCTCAGAGTGGTGTTGGGTATCCATCAGCCATGTGTCTGTGTAAGTGTGTCCATCTGGATGTGTGTGGACCAATGTGGCTTATATCTATGTGGTTTTAATAACTGTCCACTGCATGGACGTTTTCAAATTGTGTTGCATTCCAAAGCAGGATTGACATGGAATTCATTTAGATTCTGGTCAGGGTGGACAAAAGAAATACCATTAAACCCGATGTACCTGGATTAGATATAGTGTTAGTGTCCTGCAGAGATATTGGACACATTCTAAACATTAGCGAAAAAAACGATAAAAACGGAAATGTTTACCCTCTCAATGGCACACCAGAACAAAGCTTTACAAAACTACCAATAATTATTGACCTAGAGACGAACCTGGCAGGAAGACAACGAGTATCGTTCCCCCATGCACAGTGAGAAGGGGTGGCTCGCGAAGCACATTTTCAGGATCACAAATAAAGAAGTTGGTTGAATGTTGGTGACACAGTCTTCAGAACTGCAATTAGACAGCACAACCAGTAAGCTAATGGGACATGTTGCCTATACTCTGATCTGAGAATAGAACCCATTCAATGTCCCATTCAAGGGTCTTGTTCATGAGGCTTTCAAACAACCTGGCGTTTGCAGTTATTTGCGAAGTTTTATTATGTTAAAATCAATCCCAAATACTATATGATACTCATTTCAGTGGGACTTTGTGAAATCTGGAAAAAATCTAAAGTGAGTGAATCCTCAATCTATTGCATATGAGAAAACGTGCCAGAGACAGCGGACTGAGTGTGAAAGTGCACGAGACAGAGAGCGAGATAGTGAGATGGATGAGTATGTAGAGTGGACATAAAAAGCCTACACACCCCTGTTAAAATGCCAGGTTTTATGATGTGAGAAAACGATAGAAAAGATAAATCATGTCTAAACTTTTTCCACCTTTAAAGTGACTTATAACGTGAACGATTCAATTGAAAAATAAAGAGAAATCTTTCAGGGGGGGAAAAAAATAAAAACCTTACAATAAACTTTTTTTTATATCCACTATATGTATGTATGCATGTATGTATGCATGTATGTATGTATGCATGTATGTATGCGTGTATGCGTGTATGTATGTATGCGTGTATGTATGTATGTATGCATGCATGCGTGTATGCGTGTATGCGTGTATGCATGTATGTATGTATGTATGTATGTATGTATGTATGTATGTATGTATGTATGTATGTATGTATGTATGTATGTATGTATGTATGTATGTATGTATGCGTGCATGCGTGTATGCGTGCATGTATGTATGTATGTATGTATGTATGTATGTGTGTATGTATGTATGTGTGTATGTATGTATGCATGCGTGTATGTATGCATGCGTGTATGTATGTAAGAAACAAGGTAAAACATGTACTTCATCGCCCATGTCCTCATACATAACTTACTTAGCAGCGCACGCGGCTCAGGGAAGAAATCTCCATACGTGTTGTTGAAGATACGAGCCAGGTCCTGGGCCAGCTCCAGGTGTTGGACCTGATCTTCTCCTACTGGAACGTGAGTGGACCTGTAACATAATAGAAACCCCCCACACGTACTGATTGGAAAATAGATGTATTTATTGCGAATGTTCTTGCCGCAGCTCACCCATAGTAAACACTTAGCATAGCTAAGACTGAACTCACTTGTAGAGGAGAATATCTGCAGCCTGCAGGACGGGGTAGGTGTACAGCCCCACACTCCCCTCACTCTTCTGTTTACTCTTCATCTAGACCGAGGAAGAAAGATAAGAGTTATGAAGGCATGAAGAGGAAGAAGAGGAAGAAACATTGGAAGGACAGAGAGAGAAAGAGAAACAAAGGATGATAAATAACATTGCCGTGCGGTATATAAAAAAGGCCTGTTGTCACTCATACAAACTCACAGTGGATGAATTCACAGAAAATGCTCTCCCAGGTCTGACGGGAACTCATCTAGAGTAAACAAAATGTGTTCCCCCGTCTTTAAGACGACGAACACTGCTGATCGTTACTGCCTCTGGCCTCTTAGTATAACTGCATGCGGCCATGAAAATCACTGTCATTATGGGAACATTAAAACAGATCTGGCAGGTAAGGAACAACAGGACTCAGAAATAGTCTGCTAAACATGTGAGAGGAAATGAAGGAAGGCTGAAGGATGCCATTGGCATTAATAACGGTGTGCTGCAGCCTCAGACATAATTAAGAGTAAAGTCGGGACCTTTAATATTGCCATGTAAATAGTCATTCTCTATTTACACATCAATATTGTAATCACAACATGTTAAAGGAAACTTAGATTAAATTAATGAGTATTTGCTGACTGGATCTTAACTGCGAAGAATAATCCACATTTTAAAGAAACGGAAATGGTTGTTTTCTTAATGTATGGATTTGATCAAGAAACAACAGGCTTCACTTTACATAGGAACAAGTAAAGAGTTTATGATAGTCTGAGCTCCAGTCTGACAAGGATTGTCACAGCACAACTCTGCCTTATGGAATGATGTGATTTCTAAGAAAGATATGTTCCCATGTAAACGTATTCAGTGGCTGTGTCAGTGTGTTTTCTGTGCCACAGGACTCTCCAGATGATACTCACCTTCCACTGAGGTAAATGTCTGAGACGGGGCATACTGGTGAGACAGCCAAATATCCAGGAAAGTTCAGCATGTTCAGAGACCTGAGGAGCAGGGGAAACAGAGAAATCACAAACCCAGTGAACCCTTCTCGTGCCTAAATAATATGTATTGTAATATTATTTTATACTCAGCGCACCGGTACAATCTAAGTATTGTCAAAACCACCAACACCACACAAACAAACAAAAGTAAAAGGATAATTTTTTGCATCCTCTAGGGACGGGTGGGGCTGACTCTCCTGCCCCATCATGTGGCAGAGATAGGTACTACACTGCCCCCCCCCCTTCACCCCAACATGCTCCAACAGGTTCTCTATGACATCACCAAGTCACACTACAACCATCCCATCTTGCTCTCTCTCCTCCCTCACTTAATCCGTCTTTTCCTCGACATCTCGAACACACACAAACACACACAAGCACACACACACACGCGCACACGCACGCAACTGGGCCTGGCCGAAAACTCTCATTTTTATCTGCTAAATCTTTCTTCTTTAGAATATTAAAGTTTATGGGTGCTGGCAAAGTGACAGCCATTCGAATCCACTTAAAACAAATTCCAAACAGTCAGACGTAAACTCTCTCGACTAGTGTTATACACTTTATGCATTTAAGCATTTGTTATAAATACTTCATGTGTGAGATAGAATGGCCATTAATAAAAGAATAGCGAGAAAGACATCCTTAGTGAACTTTAATGCATAGGTGCATGAAATACAAGACCTTTCAAATTGAATGGAACATTTGTTGTACAATTTTAAGCAAAAATTTAGTGAAATATATCTTTATAACTGATTGAGTAACTTATTATATGCCAATGACAAAAGCTATGATCTGTCATGGAAGTTATTCATTATACAGAAGATTACAATCTCTCGTTTACTCCCACTATGCCAGAGCCAAAACAATCTTCTCGCTTTAGGAAGCTACAGCTGTTACTTCATCTGAGATAATGGAACTGAACTACGCGCACGCACACACGCACACACAAGCTACAAGCTACACAAGCTAAAGGCCTTAGTTTAGGACACAATTGATAGGTTCTTAACACAAAAGTGTTTTCTTTGGACGGTAGGGGTATTTTTACATGTGTAATGTACTCAGGCCCATGTGTTCAATGGGAGGTCTCTTTGGCTGCCAAGCTATGTGGCATAAAGCTAAACAGGAATAAAAATAGAGTGTGTGTGTGTGTGGGTGGGTGTAACATCACAGATGGACCACACACTAACAAAAAGCACTTGCAGACACACACACGCGCGCACATACACACACACACGCGCGCACATACACACACACACACACACACGCGCACGCGCACGTGACCAGGGAACAGGGAACAGGACATATCTAACCTGGTTACACATCCCTAAAACTGAAGTTGTGCATACGGTCGATATATCATTATCCCCCTAAATGTGTGTTTTCCTAATCCCTGTGAATTTGCAGAGCATGCAGAGAAAATAAGGATCACAGTGATCAAATAATCATTTTGAAGCTGCCTGCGTTAAGTTATATTGACCGGCTGCCATCATAAAATAAACATTCCAAGATGGACGCCGTTCCAGCTGACTCTTGATGACATGCTGAGAAACAGATCCAAGGCAGCCAGCTCGGACCGCCAAGTTACAAACACACTCGGTTTCTCTCACCTGTTTGCAAAAGCCACATAAGAACACAAGCTCAAACCGCATGTGCAGACCAAACTTGTGTGGACCAAAGAACCCAGAATTTATTAGGTTTAAGATAGAATTTACAGTATAGAATTTACTATCATTCGGGATTAGGGATGTAAAATACAAAATAAATAGGGTTGGCTGTTTGTGTGTGTTTGTGTTTTACAATGTGTGAGACTACCAAAAATCCTCAACTAAAATGAGTAAAAAAATATGTTATGTGAAGTTACAGTACAAGCATACTTAAGGTAAACATTCTCACTTGCCAGTACCCTCAGTACAGCGCGTGTGAGTGTGTGTGTGTGACTGACTAACCTGTGACTGCTGGAACAGGACAGATCTCTCTGGGTCGATGCCACATGCCAGCAGACTGGCGGCCATGTCCAGTATGTTGACCCGGAGCCGGGCAGGGTCCTGTGGTTGTGTGATAGAATGCAGGTCCACGATGCTGTAAACCACTGAGCGGTACTGACCCTGCAGTGACACCCAGCTCTCCAACGTCCCCAGGTAGTTCCCAAGGTGGGGGACACCCGTGGGCTGGATCCCTGAAAACACACGGCCACGTGAAGCCTCCTGGAGACAGAGGGAGGGGATGAAAGAAAACGAGGTTAGAAGGAGAAAACGAGGATGGAAATTACTGTTGTTACAGGAAATTATACCTTAATGGATTAACTGTTGAGAGTCAGGGAAGACCTTAAACGTGGACAATTGACAACAGAATGAAGGAAAGAAAAGAACCTCTAGTCAGTCAGTCAGTGACCACATACAAACTACCTATATGAGTTCAGGACAGACTGTCAAATGAACAAATAAAAAGTATTTTCTCAAATGGACAATAACCACATTAACACTTCTCACATGTACAGAAGAAAACAACAAACAATGCATGCAGGACTGATGTGTGCCATTGTCCATTCAGAGTAAACATATAATTAATTATTAAGCCCTCATCATGTGGGTCTGGGGTATTGGTTCTGAAGCCTGCTCTACTGACACACTGGGGACCAGAATATTCAATCTACCCAAACAAATGTAAACAAAGAACCAAACAACTTCACCTACTGGAAAACACAACCAAAATGTCAAAGGTTTAGCTATGTGGTCGTTCCTATATCCAGAGTATACCATGACAAGCCATTTGACCATAGTTAATGATCAGAACCCAGAGAATGTTAACTACTTTAAGCACCCCCTATAATAAATTAATTATTATATACCAGTTATATATTACTGCCCCCAAAAAACGCTTTCTTATTCTACTTTACATTGTGTTTCTAGCAATACGATCTGAAATGTCATGGCAAATTATAAAATTAAAATAAAGGTGAAAATTGAAACAGTCAGAGAATGACAGATGTATTTGTGTGTGTGTGTGTGTGTGTGTGTGTATAGGATGTGAAAGAGCGCATGTGTTAAAGGGGTCACATCCAGAAGCACCAGACTCCTCAGCCTATCAGAAACAGAGGTCTTATTTTACCCCCCTAGAGCGTGTTAACCAATGGACTCTTTCACCTCTAACAGACAGAGAGATCACTCTTCGCCTTCGTATCTGTGGGCAAATAGTGTTTCTGATTCTTCGGGGGTTTGGCTGTCTCAGATCTGGCATTGGCCTACTCACATAAGACTTGGCATGGATAAAGTCTGCTAGGTTCTGGCCTTGGTCCACTCCTACTAGTCATGGAATTGGGCCCGGCCTGCAGTGCAATTCAGTGTCAGTAAAGCGGGAATGGGAGTTGCATGGCCAAATAATCTATTTGGGGCCAAACAGATAATACAGCAACACAGAGCTTCTGTTAAACAGAAAGACATAAACAAAGCTTTCAGCTGGACCTGTTTTTGTATGGTAAAATGTACTGCGTACTACGCAAGTCTGAATATGTTCTCTAAAGCCAGAGTTTATGCTTAGAATTACATCTATGCACCTTTCGGTGTGTAAAAATGATGTAATGTAATGCGGAGAAACAAAAAAGATCAAGTTGAAACCTCTAGCTGTGTAATTTTGAGAGATCTTTGAAATTCTTTAAAACATGTTGATTTACTTATTTCTAAATGTTCATATTTAACAAACAGCAACACTAATTATGATCAGTTTATTGAATTTGATTTGGTTGGACATACGGCATCTGACAACCACTGATCTCTGGCATCAGATCCCAGATCATTACTATATGAAAACACAATGCCGACAGGTAACTGTGATAATTCCATTATTATATACATGGGGGAAAAGAAGGGAAACCAGCAGAGGTCAGACCCAAGATTGTAGCCAAGCATTGAAGCACTGAAGCCTTGATCTTCTCGTTCGCCCCGTAAATAATCACAAACACGACATTTCAGGCTGATGCTACGGCAGCCAACCTCCCTTTACATGACCGACCGTAAGCGACGCTGTAATGTTGGACCAAAGTAAAGAACTCAACGGTGGAGAAAGTGTCTGGACCTACTGCTACACAGATTAAAGATAACCTTCAGACACAAGGTGGTGGACAAAAGACCCCAATAAATGATATAAAACTGAATTACATTTGCCAAAACACCTGAATAAGTCACAATTATGGGATAAAACCGTGTGGACAGAGGAGACCTAATTAGAGCTTTTTGCTGCAGAGGGAGGTGCTGGAAAATGAACGCCCAACGTAAGCCTTGATTGTAGTTATTTTGGCCAAATGCTCTCACCAAACGTTGCATGTAGGGTTTCAATAATTCACTCAATGTTATTTCACTTTTTTCTGACCTTAAAAAAACATTTTAATCTGAATCTGAGACCAAGGTTCTGTAGACGACACTGAAATGTAGAAATGCAAACAACAAACACTTTAGTCAAGTTCAACGTGTTTAAATACAGTGGTGAATGAATTGCAAACATGCCAATGCATAAGGCCCCTTAAGAGTTGTCAGAAGTAATTTGGGTGTAGACAGCATGAATGTGGCTCACGCGTGTTCTCACCTCTATCTGACACGCCAGACGCATGTTACCCTGGCTCAACCATTCCCAGGGGAAGCCATTAGCCATGCAGACATGTTAATAGTGTCATTTGAGACGATCGCAAGCTAACAGAGTCAACGCTAACCGCTATCAGGTAAATCCGGCTATCATACATATCATCACAGCAGACTACCAGATCTCTCTGCCGTGTTGCATTTCGTCAGAGAAAGACCAAAATCTTTAAACGTCCACTAGCTACATGTGCTGAATTTAAGTGGTAAAGTCAAATGTTGACAATAGTAGGTCTAATTTTAAGGCGAACTATATTTATTTTCGTAGTTTCCGTTGCCGGACAAGACCAGAAGTATATGCAACGGATACAGAATACCATCAAATATGGTAATAGAAAGGCAAAATTAGGACGAACAAACATGAATGTGTCCAAAATGTACCTTTCAGTTTGAAAGGTTTCTGATGCATAACGTTCTACATAAACTAGACTTACATTCTTTTCTACAGAATCCGCATAATAATTACAACCTGAACTGCTAGATTAACACAGTCTCCTCAGACAGAATTGCTTAAGCATTCATGACCCGCAACCAGAACCATTTTTAGTATTCACCACATTCAGCCTTCTCTATTTCTGTCTCACCGTGTGAGTTTTACCCTTTTCCATCTCTCTGTCTTCTACCTATATTGTGGGCCTGTTGATGACACATAGCAGCAGTAACCCTGAGGCGCGCGCGACCCCGTCCAATCAGAGCGTGGCCAACGTGACGGCAGGTTTCTCCATCCACGTCTGACATATGGTAAAAACATTACACTCGCCCGTGTGTGAGTGTCACGTTAACGGCAACAGCCAGAGGACTTACTTACACTTACAGGTCATGTTTTCACACTCTCCAACACTTTCCGGGAATTAATGTTTGTCTGTAACACGTGAGTGTGTCAGAGAATGAATGTTAACTAATAGTGTGGTGGTGGCAGTGTTACAGGAATGAGTGAATGGAGCCAAGATCGTCAGGGTGAAAAAGGCATTGCAGGTGAAAAAGCAAATCCCCTCAAAACAATACTAATGGTATTCTAAGAAATGAATGGTAATGTGCAACACAAGGCTTCTGTTAAGCAGAAAAAACACAATTGTCAATTGGAAAAGTTTCAATTGGTTCGAAACACGGCACTGTTTTCTGTTCGCGGCACTGTTCCCCATTGAGAGCTTTTCTTTTTACAAATTATTTTCCTACATTTTCAAAAACCCCATGTGAATAGTAGCATGTGATTGTGAATGGTAGCATATACAGAAGAGCAATGCCAGAAATCCTATTTAATCGAATGCAAGGTGCAGTGGGGTAACGTTCCTTCACCTGTAGGTGTAGTAATATTGTGATATCGATTAGGTATTGATCTTCTATAGAACTTTTCATAGAATCTCCAAGCGCTTCAACAACCATACAATATATTACTTAGGGTAAACCAGGATGCCAAGTCTTTCAATGCTGAGACTGTCTGATTATGGGATGAGTGGAGGTGGTCAGAGGAGTATATAGTTGCGTGCCTTGCTCAACGTCACAACAACAGGTCGACTGTTTTCACATTGTCAGCTCTGGGATTCCAACCAGCAACCTTTGTGTAACTGGCCAAAAGCTCTAACCGCTAATCTTATCAACAGTTACACCATCCATGCAGAGGCCACGGTAAGCTAATTATTCTATACACCATGAGTAAGACCCTCGTTAATTGTTTTTGAGTTGAGTTTGGCAATACCTTCAAATGCAAGAAAACAGCCTTTAAAGATGGTGATCAGACCTGCCTGAATATGTTGTACCGAACATATGCAACTATAATTTAACCCCGATTCTAAGGTAATGACTAATTCCTCTCGAAGAAAACAGTTCAGAAGTGAAAATGGGATCCATGAGATTATCTGACTCAAAATCTCTCTGTGTCACACCAAACTCGCCCGGTTCCCAGTCTCCGTCTTCCATTTAGGGACTGGCTGCTGTCAGTACATCCGTGTCTGTGTCAACACGGCCAACTCCATAAATCACGTTTTTGGATTGCACTCGGTGAGAGGCGGTGGCCCCGATTCCGGCATGCCAATTTCAAAACGTTTCAGCGTTGCCACCGGGCACACCGGCCCCACTCCTGCTGTGTACCGCCAACCCTTCCATATGCCCGTGGAAGCTCTCCAGATCCGACCCAGTGTGGGGAGCACCGGGCCAGGCCTAAGTGCTGGTGAGTGGCCCCTTTACTGGGTTTCTGCTCCGTTCGGTCCGTCTGGGTCTCCCTCTCTCCCACTGAGAAACAGACACACAGGGTCTAGTGTTCCCTCTCCCTTCCTCTAAC
The DNA here is from genome assembly GCA_029465975.1 of Dallia pectoralis. NCBI lineage: Eukaryota > Metazoa > Chordata > Actinopteri > Esociformes > Umbridae > Dallia > Dallia pectoralis. The sequence goes on along the minus strand of CM055731.1, from coordinate 20,652,515 downwards.
CCCACGCACCCCATTAACAGATACCATGCCGATCCAACCCATATAAGCAGACTAGGTCCCTCCAGCCTGCTATCACATAGAGACCTGTTAAGGCAGGCAACCTACTGAGCCCCACTTCAGTGAGCTATTGAGCAGGAACTGGTGTTTAATGTACATCCTCTCTTAAAGAGGGTGATAGAGCTGTGTGTGTGCGTGTGTGTGTGTGTTGCCTGTATCGTATTACACCCCAGCTTGAAACGAAGTGTGAATTACCACAGTGAAAACACAGCGGCAGAATGAAAGACAGGAGGAAGAAAATGAGAAATAAGAGTAAGCTACAGAGCAAGAAAGGGCGCAATGGAGGACTCGGAATGGGAACGAAACAACCAAGTAAGCCTGCGTGAGGAGAGAGAGCGAGCGAGGGAGGCTCGTCTATAAAAAGGAGATGTGAGGAGTACGGACAGAGAAGCGGGGCCCGGGCGGACTGTTTGATTAAATCTGTGGTTGACGTGTGGGACAGGTGAGATTGATGAGGGTTCTCTGTGCTTCACACTGAGCAGAAGGGAGGGGGGAACAGAACACGGCAGTGTGGCGGGCCGGGGAACGGGGCCTTCTCACACCGTGGGGTCCCCCGGCTGATTAATGGGGCTAGAGACCCTTCAAAAACAGTGCTCCCTGAAGACAGAGACCAACAGCACTCCAAAAATAACCAGGAGACATCCCAGCGAAGGCCTAGCTAACCTACCATCGGGATACAGATATGGCCCAGGACTGAATCGCGAAACTGAGCAGCGGCCCGTGGCTATTAATACAATAAAGCAATTAACCACTGGACTAATAAACCACAATACAGCTATCACCCAGGACTAACTAACCCCACCACAGCTGTTATCCATGACTAACTAACCCCACCATAGCTGTTATCCAGGACTAACTAACCCCACCACAACTTATCCAGGACTAACTAACCCCGTCATAACTGTTATCCAGGACTAACTAACCCCACCATAGCTGTTATCCAGGACTAACTAACCCCACCACAACTGTTATCCAGGACTAACTAACCCCACCACAACTGTTATCCAGGACTAACTAACCCCATTACAACTGTTATCCAGGACTAACTAACCCCACTACAACAGTTACTTTGAACCAATAATAGGACTTTGCATTAAATAAAGAGGGTTTTATATTGCCCTATACATGTATTTCCTCACTCAATGAGTTCATTAAGTTATTTAATTTTACTCCAAAGACTTTAGTTAACTATAGGGTAACTTTAGCTCTAAAGCAGAACTAATAACACCACAAGTGCATAAAAATCACGACTCAGCAAGAATAACCCAGAGACACATCATAAATTATTAAATCTATAATTACGGTAACACTCAGACAGGGCCAATCTCTGCCAGGACTTTCTCTCCATCCCTCTCTCTCTTTCTTTCTCACTATGAAAAGTCCAGTCATTTCCTAATTCACAAGCAGCGCCTGTTGACTTGAATGTGGCCCAAAAGTGCGATATCAGGTACTTGGTACATTTTAATAAAAAATGTCAGACCATATTTCCAACCCTCCGGGTCCACCGCGTAAGACATGAAGTCGGCAAGCTAGTCAGACCACCTGGGGATTAACACGGATACAGAAGAGAGACATATTCTCTATAATTCAGTTTAGGTACGTAGAAAAAAGAAAATGCTGACATTCTGGGGAAGTTTGGAGAAACGGCCAATGTGGATGGCATTCGCGGGCCTGGCGGGTCGTGACAGACCCAATTTCCCCAAATGGACTGGACTGCTGAGAATTAGTGGGCTTTTCTGACACTTGAAAATAAATAGAGCAATTAATGAATGTACTCAACCTGAATTCCATAATGTCTGAGTGTTTCCCGTCTCCTTCTCGCATGGAGCCGGGGTGTTGTTCTAATGGTTTTTCCTGACACCACAAAGTGTGAACTTGGACATGCAAACAGCACAGAGGCAAATTTGAAGTCACTTCTTTTTTCCCCCACAGTTTGGGGCTGAGATGATTAATATTAGCCATTAGGACCTCTGGCGAGTTAAGGATCTGACATGGGGGAAGGAATGGAGAACCATGTTCCACAGAGCTGTGAGGAAACATCATGGGTGCATAAAGCGGCAGCCACAATATTCACTCTGGTTCTAACAGTAATATCAGTTCTGCCTACATCGCACCCAGACCGGATAGATTTAACATTATGGCCTTCACAAGTCAGTTGTCCATGAATGTCAATCAACTTCACACAATCTATCCACCGAAATGTAGGTCCTATTAAAAATATATTTTTTAGCAGCAACTGAACCAAAAGGGACATTTTGATAATACAGAATTTCAAAGTATTATTCCACACTGACTGCAAATTAATCCATGTATATATACACACACACTTTTTAATTGCACAGGACCTTTATTCAGGTGTATAAAGACCAAGTCAAATGTCCTTGTGTACTCTATAGCAGCCGCACGGGTTATAGTTCATCTGTCTATTGCTCTGCAGAGATTCAGTGACTTCTCACACTCTTTCCAGCTCTATGCCTTGACGCACATCACACCTCCGGGCATTGTAAGCGTATCCGTATTTGCCCGCAGTCGTTCACATTTTGAGAAAAATTTAAGCAAATGAAAACCAACACTTCATTTCTGGTGTTATTCCTGGTAATGAAGCACTGCTGTGATGCTTTTGGTTGCCTCATTTCCATTCCCACTCGCCTCCGCGCACACCTCAATGTCTCGGGAGAAATTGGCTTAACAAAACACAGACGTGCATTCCGTTCCTCAGTCGTTAGGACGCACGGCTCGTACATCACCAAGTAAAACCTGAGGTTCGTAGGCCAAGGGGTTGTTGACTAACTAGCACGTAGTAACATCAAGCGCAGAACAATCAGGCCCCTTGCGGTGCCAAAACAAATTAACTTTTACGAGGACCAAATGAATAGTTTTTCAGAGGATGTGTTATGACATATTTACGTTTTCACTAGAGGATGATTGAGACAAATTTACATTTCGCAGGACATTTGTACAACTGCAATCCAGAACATCACCAAGTCAGCTCGTTGAACAGAGCCACTATTTAATATATGACAAATAAAATAAATGTAGTTAACATTAGGAGAACCTTTACAAAACAAAAAACCTTAATGACAGGGTTTTGATCATGCCCATCCTATTTCTATCCACATGCGTGTTCATGACTGAATGCATAAAGTGGAAGTAGAACAAAAGGCTGCTGTTGTTATTGTCACATTGTCACTGTTCAATCCAACATGGGAAAAAAACAGTATATATTAACACCTGGTAACAGTTGTCTTTTAACACCTGTTAACGTTGTCTTTTAACACCTGTTAACGTTGTCTTTTAACACCTGTTAACGTTGTCTTTTAACACCTGTTAACATCAGTTCCGTGTGGTAAGATCAGTAGCTGGGTGTTAATTATTATCAAAGCCAAATAAACATTCATAAAGCCCAAGGTTCCCACACAATACATTGCTCAAACAAACAGCAACATAAGCAATTAGCCACAATTAGGAAGCAATTTTGAGCACAGTAAACACCATGCTACAAGCAGTCTCTGATGACCTCCACTCTGACAACGATAATAGCAGTAACCAACCAGAACTGATTTCTGGAATTGAACAATTATTACTAAACATACACGTTTTATATAAGAATACATGAATCTGTGCAAAACATTTTAGGGTTGGCCTTTCTAAAGGGTAAAACCAATATGTACAGAAATACCCTCAGAGAATCTCTTCTCCCTGTACACCATCAACTGTCACCACTCTGTCAAACTTCTGAAGTTTGCAAATGACACCACCGTCAATCTATCTGGTCTAATCTCCAATGGGGACGAGACTGCCTAATTGACCGGCTGGTGTCCTGGTCTCAACAACTTGGGAGATAAATGCTCAAAAGGCAGTGGAGATGATAGTGGACTTTAGGAGAAGCCCAGCAGCCCTTCATCCTGAGTGGCTCCCCAGTCAACACTGTAGAGTGCTTTAGCTTCCTGGGCAACACCATCACCCAGGATCTCAAACAGGAGCTGAACATCAACTCTCTTACTAAGAAAGCACAACAAAGAGTAAAGACTGTACTGCATGTGGCAGCTCAAAAAGTACAAACTGCCATTGTCCACGATGGTTAATGTCTACACAGCCATCATTGAGTGCATCCTGACCTCCTCCATCACCATTTGGTACGCTGCCGCCACTGTCATGGATAAGGACAGACTGCAACGCATCATCCACTCTTCTTTTGCACAACTGTATATCTAGATAATGCCTTTTTTGCACAATTTACATGTACATTTATCACATACTATATTTATCCAATACATATGCCAGCTATGCATGGTCCCTCTTGTCGAACTGTTCGTGTTTCGCACTGTTCGTATATGCGTTTTAAATGTTGGCGCTAGGGATCAGAACAAATTCCTTGTATGTGTGAACAGACTTGGCAAATAAAGCTGATTGTGATTAAAGGGGGATCAGTCTGGTTTATTTACATTGTTAATTAAATCATTAAGTGCAGTGTTTTACAACATTTATTCACTCACCAAAATAATTTTGGGCGCATATGAAAGTGCATCCCACAATGCATTACTTCTATCAATCATCAAAAGGTGTTCATCATCAGTCTCCCTATGATTTTTTTTTACATTTTAGGAGAGAGAATATTGTAGGGAATTAGTCGGTTGAATAATTCAGGGAATCAGTTAGTTGAATAGTTTAGGGAATCAGTCGGTTGAATAGCTCAGGGAATCAGTCGGTTGAATAGTGTAGGGAATCAGTCGGTTCAATAGTGTAGGGAATCATCTAAGGGTCGGAACGAATCCCCTGCGTGTGTAAACAGAAATAAACCTGATTCTAATTCTAAAACACTTTGTATATATTTTTTTAAATACCAGAAAACATGTTCTTACAGCTTTGGTAAATTTGTCAACTGCATTTCGTTATACTGTACATGTACTGTCCAAGGACAATACAGTTGAATCTAATCAACCAAAAATGAAAGTAACTATATGTGCTGCTTGAGCAAAACAATGCAAAGCATTACATTTACGTATTTCATAACACTATTATCAACGATTTGACAATGTTAATAACACATGTTACTTAAGGACTTTGAACACAAGTAATTTATTTCAAAGTATAATTGCGCGTAGTTGCTCAGTGTTATACAAATGACAAAATAAAATCGTCGGTAACAATTAAATGCTAATTTCTAATACAACAGAAATAGATTTACCATCTCTGTTAATCTTTGTTCATTGAAGAGAAGGTAATCCACAATAAGTTTTAAAGAATTGATCTTCAATAAGATTTAAATATCCATTAATTTAACGGTAAAGCATCGCCTTATCTAGTCAAGTATTGACATGGAAAAGATACAGAAAAAGACAAATCAGCACGAGTTTAAATAGAACAAAGACACGCTGGACAGTTTATCAGCAGAGCAAAGCTGTGACTGATTCATGAATCTAATGTTCCAACATCAGCACCCTACTATTTCTTCTAGTCTGAATACAAGCTAAAAAATAATAATAATGAGTAATTCTGCGTTTGAAACACACTACCTTGTTCTCCACACATTGTCCAGCGCATAATAATCGTCTTGGAGAACGATGCTTTAGAATGATTGGAGAGAGACGTTTCACACTACCCATTATGGGCAGCGCCATCTTGAAACCAGATAAGGAACTACGGCGAGTCCTTGAGACCAAACAGTGCGCAAAATATAATAATTAAACTACCACTGTAGACCAACCCTTAACATTTCTGTATGCTTTTTGAGATGCTGGAAATGTTTAAGCTTGCATCAGTTTTTTTAATTGTTTAATAATATGATTGGGCTTTTTAGTTAAATTAAGTAGAATTTAAATTGTGCAACTTTATTTTTCAAAGATAATAAGCGCATAGATCTTACACATACTCATATATATATACACATATGACACATACTGAGAATGTTCATTCTTGATGCATAGTGGTTAAGAACAGTCCTATCGAAATATTATTGTAGGAAATGTTATGGTGTATTGAGCAGTTGTAAAAAAGACACAAATGAATAAATTTTTATAATGCCAAAACTCTGAGATACAAGAGCTACGTCATATTGCACATTGTTGATTACGTTGAATATTGTTTTTATGTGGTGCAGCAGCATACAAGTCTACAGTTTTCTATAGTTTACAGAACCATCCCACCATATGTTTACAGCTTTGTCACAGACATGCGTGGTTTAATCTGTTTGAAACCTGTCTAGATGACGGGTGTTGTGTCTGGCCAGATAAACCTTCCCTAGCAGCTGCAGAGCTCCAGTCCATACCTCTCTCATTGCGAGAGGCGATATATGTGATTATACACAGAGGTGGATTGGATTTCACATGTTTGGAGGGCACGCTTGGTTCAGACCCCTTGTTTTGCCCCAACATCTGTTGCTGGGTTTTTCCCACCTTTGCGTCTGGTTGTATTTGCACAAATATCACTTCATATTCATTATTATTTCCTGAGGCACTGAGCTCACAACGCACCAGATCTTGGTGGGAATCCTCTCCTGCCTGAGCTGGCGGTTGGTGTGGCTAGCAATATGTACATGTGTGTGAGTGTGATGGGACCACTGTTTGTTGGCTGGTTTCAACCCCCTCCACCTATAAAGGCTCTGGCCCCTGCTTCCTGTCCACCCATGTGGTCTCTCCTCTATGTCTCCACCCATGAGAGAGTGGTCTCTCCTCTATGTCTCCACCCATGAGAGAGTGGTCTCTCCTCTATGTCTCCACCCATGAGAGGTTGGTCTCTCCTCTATGTCTCCACCCATGAGAGGTTGGTCTCTCCTCTATGTCTCCACCCATGTGAGGTTGGTCTCTCCTCTATGTCTCCACCCATGAGAGAGTGGTCTCTCCTCTATGTCTCCACCCATGAGAGGTTGGTCTCTCCTCTATGTCTCCACCCATGTGAGGTTGGTCTCTCCTCTATGTGTCCACCCACGTGAGGTTGGTATCTCCTCTATGTCTCCACCCATGTGAGGTTGGTCTCTCCTCTATGTCTCCACCCATGTGAGGTTGGTCTCTCCTCTATGTCTCCACCCATGAGAGGTTGGTCTCTCCTCTATGTCTCCACCCATGTGCGGTTGGTCTCTCCTCTATGTGTCCACCCATGTGAGGTTGGTCTCTCCTCTATGTCTCCACCCATGTGAGGTTGGTCTCGCCTCTATGTCTCCACCCATGTGAGGTTGGTCTCTCCTCTATGTCTCCACCCATGTGAGGTTGGTCTCTCCTCTATGTCTCCACCCATGAGAGGTTGGTCTCTCCTCTATGTCTCCACCCATGTGAGGTTGGTCTCGCCTATATGTCTCCACCCATGAGAGGTTGGTCTCTCCTCTATGTGTCCACCCATGTGAGGTTGGTCTCTCCTCTATGTGTCCACCCACGTGAGGTTGGTATCTCCTCTATGTCTCCACCCATGTGAGGTTGGTCTCTCCTCTATGTCTCCACCCATGTGAGGTTGGTCTCTCCTCTATGTCTCCACCCATGAGAGGTTGGTCTCTCCTCTATGTCTCCACCCATGAGAGGTTGGTCTCTCCTCTATGTCTCCACCCATGAGAGGTTGGTCTCACCTCTATGTCTCCACCCATGAGTGGTTGGTCTCGCCTCTATGTCTCCACCCATGAGAGGTGGGTCTCGCCTCTATGGCACTTGAGGAATTTGTAATAAAGTATCTCTGCCGGTTCATTCTTTATGAGACGTTGAATAAGAGTTTTTTTTAGCCCATCTTGTTGTTATCACACTGTTCCTTCTACACGTGTTTTATGAAATAACTGTCATATTATTCAAATTCGTTTTTTAAGTTAATGTATAATACGCTGGGCCTTCCTCGACCCATTCTCAACTCAGCCATCTGCACTCTGCTCCATTCCGTCCTGAAAGACATCTGTGGAAAATGGTGGGTGAAAAAACGATGGCCATTTTATGCTCCAGTCAGTAGCCCTCCCGAGGCCCCCGCCCGTCCAGCCGCCTGCTGTGAAACTATGAGGAGCTGCCAGCTTGCAGAGTGACGGCCTCACCCTTTCATCACTCTCCGCTGATCACTAATTGTCCCGTCCTTTCACCACGTCAATCCCAGAGATTTATTTTTGATCCTCCAGCACTCCACTTCGTATCCACCACCATCACCGATCCCTCCGTAGGCAATGAATTGGGGCCTAGCCCCCTGTCCAGGCATTCGTAATGGGCCCAGGGCATATTGACCACCCCTCCTGAGCTGGGGCTGAGAATGGGCAGGGTGGTGCTGACCGACAGGCCACCTGTGATAATAGACCCACACAGGGGGCAGCGGCCTGGGCTGGGAGGCCGGGGCCTGGGGCTCTGCAGTGCTGTGTATGGGCCTCAGTGTGGATCAACGGATCCGTATCCTGACACTGAAAGACAGGCCCTCCCCTCTGACACCACGGCCCGCTGAGACCACGGGGCGTCTGCCACCCAAGTGGATGGACAGATGACTGGGGAGATGGATGGAGGACATGGCGGTGGGCCAGACAGGTCAGGGCATTTGTAAAATATGAATATCCCTGTTTCAGGCAATGGAAGGTGCCTCTGTCCACTGCTCGAGTTTGGCCAGCAGAAACATTTCCTGAACGTCCATTGTTTTCTTAGTGTGAAAGTCTCGGGAGGGAAAATAAACATTTTTTTTAAGAAAGTATTTTGTGTAAAGCAATGTTTGCTTCTCCAAGAAGGGTTTGGCTTTCATTACGACTGAAGCGTGTCTGTCTGTCTTTGGTAGCCTCCAGGCAGGCAGAGAAGGACAACTAGCCAGTCAGAGCAAAAGGACTAACCCCCCCATGTCCAATAGTGGGGTCCTTTAACTGAGTTATCTCTATCACAGCCTCTGGAGTGACTGACACCAGAATACCAATCAAACTGTTAGTATGAAAAACAAATAATTAGTCCCTTTTTTGTGTGTGTGTGTGTGTGTGTGTGTGTGTGTGTGTGTGTGTGTGTGTGTGTGTGTGTGTGTGTGTGTGGCGGGCAGGGCAGTGTGTTTTTCAGCACCATGTTTCGTTGCCTGTTGTACTGTTGACAGAGAGGGAGCTCAGTTCCACACCCCTGTCCTCACTCACTGATTCTCAGTCCACAGGAATACAACCTTTCTTGACTGCATTGAGGCTCTGATCATGTAGGTGTACATTTTTAAAATCCAGGTACCGTGAGTTTGTCTGCAAGAAAAATAAACACACCTGCAAGACATTTAGGCTTCATTGTGTTAGAAGAAATGTGTCACAGTGTGGCTATTTTGCAACTCCAGTCCCCTTTCTAATGTGATGCATCCTCAGCGCTCATTACTTCATATAAATATTCTGGGAACAGCATTAATTACGTATTTTTGATTCCAGTGGGTGTTCTCAACTGGAATGTTAAGACTACTGGCTGTATAAAAGATGTATGTGTTCATGAAAGATATTTCTACAGGAAAGAATAATAATATATGACATTTTAAGCGCCTTTCAGGATACCCAAGGACACTGAACAATAAAAGTCAAGCAAAAGACCAGGTTGAGATGTGGGAAAAGCTAACCTAAACAAATCAGTCTTGAGACTGTTTTAAAAAATGCTGATTGAGTCTGAGTTGCGTGTTGCTGAAGGGAGAGAGTTCCACAGTTTTGGGGCAGCAGCACTGAACTCCCGATCCCCCATTGTACAAAGTCTAGTTTTTGGGACAGTGAGAATGTGAAGGTGTCACGAGTCAATTAAGAGTAAGCACAAATCAAGAAGGTGACTGTTTGCAAGTGTGTGTGTGTGTGTGTGTGTGTGTGTGTGTGTGTGTGTGTGTGTGTGTGTGTGTGTGTGTGTGTGAGCGTCTGCGTGGGAACGTGTGCGTGTATTTACATGTGCCTATGTGTAACGTATCTGTAATATCTGCTGTGGGCCCCATCTCTGTCAGCACATTGCTCTTCAGAGTCAGGAGAGGATATCGCCTTACACTGAAGTCATCTCACCCTGGAACCTCTCTCAGCACCAAGACCCTGTCATTTCAGTTTGCATCTCATTTCACTGTAATATCTTTACATTCTCTATGGTGAACATGGACCTGGTGAGCGGCGAGAGAGAAGAGCCAGAAAGAAGCAGTCCATATAGACGTGGGGCTTCTCAGCTGCAGTACAGACTCAGCGGATTGGGGCCAGATGGTTGTTGGGTCAAGTCCTGAGAGACTTGCTGCATCGAGCACAGGTGACTAATGTTAACGTGGTAATGATCACATTTTTTGCTGAGTAAATAGCTTTAAGTATGTTGCCTTTGCTTTAGCAGTCAATGGACATTTTCGGCCAAGAACCAAAAATGGTCCTTTATATCAAGTACTGGCGACCGGCTGAGTTAGTCTAGGAGACAGTAATTCCAGTCAGTCGATTGAGGCATAAACACAAGGTTTACACTAAATATTCAAAGGTCCATCGTTGTATGTGATATTTTGCGGGGCGCTCATGTCACACTCTCCCGTCTTTCTCTGCTCGTTAATCTTTCTGTAGGTGCTCATTTGTGTAAGTACTCAGAATTTTATGAAATGACTGAGCTTAGGCCTGACCAACCCTGCCACCAAGAGAAACAGCCCTGTTACCTTCCAGCGCTGGCAACAACTTAAGAGTTGTAGCTCACAATGGGTGGTTCTCAGATACACAGGATCTGCCGGCCGGCTGGTTTCTGTTCCTGCCTGAAGCAGACGCACCCCTATCCCTGTCTAAGTTTCATCTACACGTCCGGTTGCCCCCAAATAAAACCCTAAACGGGTCTGACAGATTATTGGACAGTCGTTAGCTGTGTTTTTGTTTTTTAAGTCACCAGTTCATTCTTGTTCTTTTATTTTTAATTGTGTCAGATATTTCTATAGTATTTGGCTTACCAAATTAAATTAATAAAAATGTGACTGTTCACAGTAGAACAAACATGCAGGAATAACTACCTATCCATGATGTTGACACTACGTTAAATATTTTTTATAATAAATATTTTCAAGATCGGAACATTGTTAAATGGTCGCAAACATTTTCACAAAGATATACTTAATACAGAGAATTTAACCAGTTCTATTAATACTTACTTAACATAATGATTTAATTCAGATATGACATTGAATATGCATTTATAATAAATCCAATGTTAATATCCTTTCGCTTATTTTTTATCAGAACCAGACAGAATCCTTCTCTTTAAAATCAAGTTTTTCAGTTAGCGGAAGAAACCAGCTCTTTGGACCTTCAAAACCATGGACAGGTAGGTAGATAATATTCTCACAGAGAGGTAGACAGAGTAAATGTATACAACATATCTGTCTGACCTAAGCAGCACCGCTTTCTAACAGACTGCTTGCGTTTGTAACCTACATCCTCTAATGTGACTATATAGTATGTTACCGAATGACTTTACTCACGTCACATTTCAAACATTTTTCACATACCTCTTGGAGTTTGTTCAGCTGGGTCTTACCTCAGGTTAAACAGCTTCTCACCTCACAAAGGATTCGCACCCAGAACCTTCTGGCCCATGGTTGAGAAAACTGCCTCTGCTTTCTGTCCACCTCGCCCGTTACTGCCTGAGCAAATAAATTAGCCATAATTACATTTCCTGATTTCCCCAATTAAGGAGAGGTCACAGTCAGTCAACGTCTCACGGCTGAGTGCTGTGTTGTCTTTAGAGTGGTGCTTTATTAGATTAATGGTAGTATGAAGTATAACTACATGTTTAATTAGTTTAGAGCATTGCTGTAGATGTTGTAAAGGGAGAAACGGGCCGCTACTGAGACAGAATAGTCAACTGGTCTTTCCTAACGCTATTGAGTTGTATGTGTTGCACACTAAATCACCTTTAACCCTTACCATCCTCTCCACTAATCCCTGAAACCTAAAGGTGAGGTGTTAATGTGATATGGAAAACAAGTTCTGGGGGCAAGATTAAGATTGACCTATCAAAGATTCCAATTCGCACATAACAAACCCTTCTCATATACGTTTTGTGGAGATCCTAAGTCAGATCTTAAAACTAGAGACGTATAGAAGGCCTGCTAAATGCATTCGCTGTCTTATGCCTTATTTTATCAGTAAAATGTATCTGTAGGAAGGAGGAAGCCTGACTTGATGCTGGGTGCAGAGAGCCTTAGTTGAACCCCTGCAACTAAAGCAACTCGTGCGAAACAGTCCTCCACGTTAGATTGTTGAAATGAATGTCTTTATTAATTCCCAAACACAGCAAATTTACATCATGATAGCACTTTATTTTGTCACTGGTGCATTAAAATCTTACAATATCTATGGATTTTTCATACATTTCAGATTTGATTACAGAGTAAATACATTGCTGTCATGAGATGTACACATTCTTTGTGATTTTGATGCAGTCCATGTACTCCAAAAGCAGGCAGTATGTTTCCTGTGTTAAGGCCTCCCCCTTGTGGCCAGACTGAGAAGTGCTTCAGGAGGAGAGCAGGGCCGTCCATCCACCAGGCTCTTTCCTGATCAGAACAGACAGAGAGAAACAATTAGGTGTCATGAACAGAGCTAACCACCCATGACCACTCAGAGAGTAATAGTAAGCCCCAAATTCTACAACAGTTTACGGGTGAATGAAGTGGAGGTGCGCGACGCTATAATGGAAACGATACGAGTGATCAGCCTTTATAACGTACGTGTGTGTCCAACCCAGGGGGATTGAATATCATAAAGGAGAAAAGGAGGTGCGTCAGAACGACAACACATCTGCGCGTCGGCAGCGCGCCGGCTCTCCATGACAACGACCATTGATCACGCCAATCAACTGGCCCCAGAAGAAGAGGATTCGGCTCGCGAGCTGTGAAACCGGAGCCGCGTTGCCGTGGAAACCCAATGCGGTGCACGTAAACAACGTGATCCACATGGTGACATCTGGAACCGATTGGACCCGGGGTGCTGCCCGGTGCCCTCCGCTCTCTCTATATATATATATGAATGGATTCATTAGCGTATTTATTTGTGCAGCTAAACCCCAGTTGGCCAATGGGATTATGTGGTGGGAGATTCAAAGTATACACTAAACAAACAGGCCCTGTAAAGCTGGATCTCAGCTATATCCCAAACAATAATGGATTTACAAGGCAAGAGTTTTTCCTTTTCCTAACCTCTTCATTTTCCAGAAATTGAAACCAGACTCGGGGAAGGAGACGGGGAGTGTTCTGCTATGTGCACAGCGAGGGGGAAGGACCTGTGCCAGAGTATTTATCATAGATTTAAAAATCTGATGTGAAGGAGACAGTGAGAAAGAGACAGAAAGAGAGAAAGTCAGAGAGAGAGAGAGAGAAAGTCAGAGAGAGAGAGAGAGAGAGAGATAGAGAGAGTGAGAAAGAGAGAAAGGCAGAGAGAGAGGGAGAGAGAGAAAAAGGCAGAGAGAGAGAGAGAAAGAGAGAGGGATAGTGAGAGAGAGAGAGGGATAGTGAGAGAGAGAGAGAGAGCATGCTTACTGCATTATATAAGTCTACATAAAAGCATGTTTATATGAGCCAGTTTAACTTTTTCTATACTGAGGCATCAAAATCCTACATGTTATTTAATCCGGCTCTGGGATGATATTTTCTCTCTCTTTCTCTCTCACTTTCTCTACATTTTACTCTCTTTTACCTGATTTATTTTTTCACTTTCATTCATTGTTATTAAAGTGGATAATGAAATTCTACACACCACTTTTTCACATTATGTTATCATAAAATAGAATGTAAAAAGGATTACATTACTTTTTTCCTACTTAGTATGAGAAGAAGTAAAATGATGTAAAAGAAAATCTAAAAGATGTGTTGCTTACATACACTGTACCCTGAAATCACAGAGTTAATACTTGGTGGAATCTCTTCTGCTGGAAATATTTCTGAATAATTTTCAAATAACTTAGCAGAACTCACATTGCTAGTTAGGGTTAGGGTTAGCTCAGTAAATTTTGTCATGAAAAACGGACAGCAGAGTTGAAATATCTTCTTTAAATTTGGAGCAAATGTAACGGTGTACTTTGTAGATTCAGGCTCATGAAATTTATATCAAGAAAACATTTTAAACAATGACAACTTGTCTCCTCCCATTCTGTTGCCAAACAAAACTGGAATAGTATTAACTTCTGTGGGGACGTTAAGAGAATAGTTTTTTAAGTGTCTAAAGTGAGTGTGATGAGGTAAGATAGTTAAAGTCAATGCAAACTGAAAAACAGACTGGCAAGATCTCAGGCACTCTGTAAGAAATTCTGTAAGAAAATATATTTGAAACATTAAGTTAAACATTTACTGTCTTCTGGTCATTTATGCATGTATTTATGCTTGCATAAAACCATCTGCATGTCAATACATGGGACTGGTTGCGTTTACTGTTGCAAGTCAAAGTAATTCCACCGGATTGGTTTAACAGTGTAAACATCATTGTTTGGTTGTCATTTCAACTAAATATATTAAAAATATATTTTTTCTACCTGAGTCGTTCCATCTGTGCTCTGACTGAATCTGGTTATATCAGTATTTAGACCAACTGGGTCAAACGCTTGACAAGGCAGTGACTAGTCAATAGCATAGCACAAAATCAAATAGTTATCTGCTCAGTTAAGACAACCAAACAACATTGAAAAAATTCACAATGAAGCACACTAAATAGAGATTATTAAGTTAACAATTGATATGGATTCACAACTCACACAACAAATCCAGGTAGAATAATTAAAGAATTAGACAATGACAAAGATTGAACTTATCAAGAATTAGATACAGCACCTGTAAATGTTGGTATTTGTCTGGGTTGTCAACAAAACCCACTTTAATATTTACTTTTGTGAAGAGTATTTTTGTAATAATTTAATGAGTAACACTTCCTTGGCCACATTGCCATTAGTGAAACTTTACACCTAATGTTCAGTATCTTTGCATTCCTGCGTTGGACTTCCTGAGACTAGGTCAGGTTCTGTGGCTATGAGTGGTAGTGATGGCCGATATCCCAGCCTGACCCAGTGTTGGTTTCTGATTGTAGGGGACGACCTCAAAGTCCCCATGTGTGTGTCAACAGCAGGAAGGACCAATCACATGACTGATCCGGGGCATAGGGAAAACTGTCAGCTGTCACGCACAAACTCAAGATGACAGGCCCAGATTGTAGACAGTGGAGAAGAGATAAGAGAGAAAGTGAGACGAAAAAAACTGGACAAAAGTAGACACGCCCCCTCGTTTCATGCCCCGACCAATCAACACGTCCCCCTGCACAGCTTCTGCTCTGCCTGTCCAGTCAACACCAGAGGAACAGTGACAGCAAAAGAAAATGAGCACGAAGTTTATGTAACCAGTCCACAACACAACTGAACGGATCAGCCTGTCAACGCCGACCGGTGAACATCTAAGCTGCGTCCAAAAAAACAGGCATCGGTATCTAAAAGCCCTCTGGATGCTTTGATAATCTATCCAGAATACTGACCATAACCAAGACAGTTAGTGAACATCTGTTTGAAACAGATACAGATTATCAGCGCTGATTATTTTTCTAATCCCCCTCCCTCTTCTCCTGGGTTTTCATCTGGTCTTGTTTTTCTCTCGGCATCCTCCTCCTCAGTCTCTGAACGTTGCAGTGCTTCCCTAACCCGCCATCAGCCAGCCGTACCCGGGGAAAGCCGAGAGGAGGCTCGGCACTAATTAGGCCTCCTCCACAGAGCCAAGAGGAAGTGAAGCTGCCAGGTCCCCTTTCCCCCACGATCCCTCACCCTGGCTGGGCACAGACCGCCCGGGGCTGGGCCCCTTCCCCCTGGAGCTCTCTCTGAGTGTGAGGTGCCAGCTCCAATCTCCCCGCTTTCTCCTCACCACTGCTGGGTTGGCCCTCCTGGGAGAGGGGGGACAGTAAGGGAGGAAGGAAGGGGATGGGGCGTGGGGTTGCGGTTGGGAGACAGATGGGATCTCACAGTGGCCCTCTGCCCCTCTCTGTCCAAATGAGTTGGGATTGTTCTCCTGTCAACTTGTTATCGTGACCTTTAAATGAACAGAGTATATAAGGCCTATAGGAGTCTAGAGGCAGCTGCATCTGTTGAACAACACACACCCACACACACACACACACACACACACACAAACACACACACACACACACACACATGGTATACTCCCAAATACAGTTCACACTCTGACACACACATGCCTGACAGACTCCTGAGGCAGATCGATGTCCACATGCATCCGATCAGACCAGCGCTCTGTGAGCTCTACAGATGTGCGTTTCCACAGTTACCAGCCCAGCACAACATGAGGCCTTCATATTCATATGACCAGAGTTTGCTGCCATATTGTGACACTTTCATGGGGTTTACCATCAATGTCCCTGGCTGAGATGGAAGTTAAGGAAATGATCAGAGAGACACAGGATCAAATCAGGATTCCCCAATATTTGTCTAATCCCTTTCTTTTTCCCCTTCTCTACTATTTCTCTCTCTCTCACCTTAAGTGCTTGTTCACATTACTCTACATTTTCTCAGCCTTATGGAAGAATCCTTGAGACAGTAGCTTATTTAGGTTAGTGTAAACTAGCAGACATCAAAAGCCTGCGGCTCCTTCTACCAAAATAGTATTTGCCACATTTTTAACAGAACTTTCCAAGTGTAAAGATAATTTGATGCTAGTGTAAAGACAATTTTGTCAAAACAGTATCACAATTGTGTGCAATTTGAACGCACAATGCACGATTCCAGCGGTTGAGGGCCACTTAAATCTGTAAGTCAATTTAGCATTTCTATTCTCTGTCACGTAATGCAAACGAGCCCTGAGAGGCAGTTAAAGTGTCAGTTTGTGAACAAAGTCCAGGCCAAACTACTTCCCCTGGAGGTTTCCTTTGCTGGTAGACACAGGACCCCTATAGAGAACTTGCACACACAAACACGCACAGGCACACACGCACGCGCGCACGCACGCGCGCACACACACAAACACACGCACGCGCACACACACACAAACACACACACACGAACAAACTGCAGTAAAGGACCCCTGTTGAGCAGACTCCACAACAAAGACAACAAACTGTCACGTCAATATGGGGCCATGTCTCTGCATTCAGTACATGTGTGTGAGTCATGCTATAACAAATAAAACATCCCAGACAGCACATTTCATTCCTTGAAAGTTTAACCTGTTATGGGAATAATTGTTGTTAGGTTGCAGGAGGGTTCTGAGAACCCAGGTTTCATTAATGCCAAAATAATGTCATTGTTATTTGATAAACTCCTTAAATCGGTATCTTTGTACTATACTGGGTAAACTTGAAATAAAGCAAAAAACAGAAATAGGACAAGCGTGTTTCCCTAGTTATTTCTCATGCAAACACATTTCAAGCATCTGTGAGATTTCCTCTATTGACGGAATTAGACTGCTGAGCTGCCAGGATGGTGCTAACATACGTTTATATTTCTAGCCGTAAATAGTATTGAAGAAGAAGAGGAGAGGAAGAGGCACTTTGTTTGGGACATGATTATGTGATCTAGAAGAGCAGTGTAGGCTCTATCAAATAAATGTTACTTCCGCTCAAAGATTCCAACTCAATTAATACATTCTAGCACTCTATATGTTCTATATGACGGTGGGCATAGAGTCAAACAACATAGATCTGGTCAACACATGACACATCACATCAGGTTAAAGGTTCCAACTCAATGAATAATATCTGGCACTTTATATGACGGTGGGCATAGAGTCAAACAACATAGATCTGGTCAACACATGACACATCACATCAGGTAAAAGGTTCCAACTCAATGAATAATATCTGGCACTTTATATGACGGTGGGCATAGAGTCAAACAACATAGATCTGGTCAAAACATGAGCTCCATCTCATTGTACACCTATCATTGTTTAATTCAGTATGAATATATATTTCATTTTTCCACAGTTCCTTTACAGAGTTAGGCTTTGTGATACTTTCTAAGCTTCATCTGTATGAATATTTGTCTGGTAAAGTGGCAGAATGGCAGAGGTTGGGTGGCAGACTGGCAGAGGTTGGGTGGCAGACTGGCAGAGGTTGGGTGGCAGACTGGCAGAGGTTGGGTGGCAGACCGGCGGAGGTTGAGTGGCAGACAGGCAGAGGTTGGGTGGCAGACCGGCGGAGGTTGGGTGGCAGACTGGCAGAGGTTGGGTGGCAGACTGGCAGAGGTTGGGTGGCAGACCGGCAGAGGTTGAGTGGCAGACAGGCAGAGGTTGGGTGGCAGACCGGCGGAGGTTGAGTGGCAGACAGGCAGAGGTTGGGTGGCAGACAGGCAGAGGTTGGGTGGCAGACCGGCGGAGGTTGGGTGGCAGACTGGCAGAGGTTGGGTGGCAGACAGGCAGAGGTTGGGTGGCAGACCGGCGGAGGTTGAGTGGCAGACAGGCAGAGGTTGGGTGGCAGACCGGCAGAGGTTGGGTGGCTGACCGGCGGAGGTTGCGTGGCTGGTTGGCAGATGTTTGGTGGCAGGTTGGAGCCTGAGGGATTGTAACAAAGGCTTCAATAAATGAGTCAGGTGTGGGTGAACCCAGTTCCTGTCTGTCAGAGCCCACACCCAGGTTCTGTTGGTAGCATAGAACAACAGCCATGTGCGTTATGTGGGCGTTCTGTAGGATTGTTGTGTGCAACGTTCCCACAAATGGTCTGGAAACAATGCAGAACACATGGTTGACTATGGGACCTACTCAGCACATTTAACATTTATTACTCAAAGACAATGTTTCCACCAAGAGACATAACAGGATTCATGTTCTTATTTTTCTGTGCTTAACACAGTGACAAACATCAACATATTTTCCATTTGTACAACATAAATAAAAACTCTAGGAAAACATTTGAGGAAACAGAATAAAAGAACAACTTATTGAACAACTTTCACCAAAATAATCTTGCATCTCATGATAAATCAGAAAAAGTTGACATAATATAAACAAGCCCTTACATATGATTGGATATGACAGAGTTGGGGAAGGAAGTAGGAAAAGGAATGTAAAAAAGTTATTTCAATTACTTTATCTTTACATTTTACGGATCAGATCCTTCCCACAACCAGTGTGAAACCAAAATCATTTCAACAACTTTAAAAAGTGCTAACTGGGATGGGCCTAAAACAACCATGCTAATTAATTTTTTCATCATAACCCCAGGCTGAATAGGAGTGGTACATTCGCTTCCCCCGCCCATGTTTCCCCTCTTCTCTTCTTTGGACAAATAGTCTGCCAGCAAGCGACGCTTTCAAAGTGAAATACTAGAGTGGCAGATCACAGAGGCCAAGAAAAATGATATTCCTGTCGCTTTAACTCCCCGGACGATTCCTTTGTTGTGGGCTCTTCTGCTTTTAACCAGAAACAGGCCTCCCTATGCTCTCCTGTGTTCTGGAGCTTCCCACACACACACACACACCCACACCCACACACACACACACACACACACACACACACACACACACACACACACAAATATGCACACACACACACACACAAATATGCACACACACACACACACACCATTTCTCCATTATCTAAGACCCGGTGATGGCTTGTTAAGCCTAAACCATGTGCGCGCACACACACACGCACACCCACACCCACACACACACACACACACACACACACACACACACACACACACACACACACACACACACACACACACACACACACACACACACACACACACACACACACACACACACACACACACACACACACACACACACACACTCAATGAGGCACAGGGTGTTGGGGTGAGAGGTCAGGAGCACCACAGTAAGCAGGTGGGTGAATACACTGACTACACCAAGCGGATTGAGAGCCGCGGAGGGATTTGACCAGGTAGATCTGCCCCAACAGAGAGAAAGATCATCCCTATTGCCCAGTGTGTCAACCTGTCAGCGCCGTTCGTCACCCTGCACCTGTTACACCCCAAACGGCTGACTGAGGAAATCAATAAAAAAAACATGACGTTTGGAGGACAGATTTTATGTGTCGTGACCCTTAATTAGTAGGTCACAGGCATATGGAAGTGTATTGTTCTCTTTTTGTAGTGTGTGTTTCTTGACCTGGTCGAATAAACTAAGAATAGTCAGTGTTTTATTTTATTTTCTTGGTTGTAAAGAATGACACCAGTTGGCCAGTAGGTGGCCCAGTTATGTGCATTTCCCTAAACCTTCATTAGTGCCTCGTTTAAGTAACTAAGTGAATTTCCTTTGTGCTGAAACAATTTGCCACTAGGACCTTTGAAGTTCGCTACGATTTGTTTTCTGCCATATTTGACCATTTTGTAAAAAAGCTTCTAAAAAAAATTCCTCATAAACCACCACTTCAAAAAACTATTTTTGGTACAATTTTTATTGATGTCATCGAAGTCATCCATGATTCTAAAATACTATTTTACATGTCTATTTAAATCTTTTTTGACGATGATGAGACGTTAGAAGTTTTATGCACAGAATTTGAGAGAAATAAGATTTCCGTGTTTATGGAACATGACTGGGATCTTGAATTTCAGCTCATAAAACAAAGGACCAAAATGTTCGATGTTGCGTTCACATTTGTTCAGTGTATTATCAGTGTACACGAGGGCTCTCCACACAATGTGTTTCCATGAGTTTTGTTTTGTAGGTTGCTACAACTGTACTGATATAAATATGCTGCATGTGACACCTCTGTAATTCTAAGGGGGAAAAACGTAACATTTTCTTTGGTGTAATTTGAGACCGTATATTAAGAAAGAAAGAATAAGAAGAAAGTATGATGTACAACCGAGTCGTAAAGGGATGGACAAACCAAACTGCAAGTTAACCATACAGGGTGATGGGAGAAATCAACTTCAACCGTCCTCCAACTGGCAATTACTCTTTACCAACGCATTGTTAAACACCCACTATCTTACACTTTGCCTTGGATATCACAGACTACGGTAATTATTACTTGAAAACAAGTTAACACAACCTCTGCAGTCAACAAACTTTCAGTCATTTATTTTTATTTTTGTGAATTTAACAGATTGACAAAAATGTCAGATGATGACAATTCCAGAGCTTAAGAAGTTCTCTGACCTCTCAGGGTACATAGGCTAAACCAGCATGGGCTCCTCTCAGTCTCTGACTGAGGATCAGAAAATAAAGATAATTGACTCCTACCAAGACTATTAAAAGATATGTATCTAAATGCTTCCTGTCTGCAATTTCCATTAATTTCCTGCAATTTGTCATTAAGAAATTGAAGTTACAGAGAACTGATGATATCAAGACAAGAAGAGATTGTTGAAACGACATCAGTAGGACTGCTTGTTGACTAGTCTGGAATGCATCACTGCATATGGGGAACACAGAAAAAGTGGTGCACAAATAGTGGTGCAGAAATAGTGGTGCAGAAATAGTGGTGCAGACATAGTGGTGCAGAAATAGTTGTGCAGAAATAGTGGTGCAGACATAGTGGTGCAGAAATAGTGGTGCAGCAATAGTGGTGCACAAATAGTGGTGCACAAATAGTGGTGCACAAATAGTGGTGCAGACATAGTTGTGCAGAAATAGGTGTGCACAAATAGTGGTGCAGAAATAGTGGTGCAGAAATAGTGGTGCAGCAATAGTGGTGCACAAATAGTGGTGCTACTAATAGTGGAGTTGTACAAACATGATGTGAAGTTTCATCACAAAAGTCAACTTTCATCTTTTGTTGCAGCCAGTGGCACAGGAAATATTGCTGCCTCCTGTTGGAGAGAAAGTCTGTGATCCATTTACATGTTGACATGGGCACTCCCATAATGGAGAGATTATCCTGGAGGAGGGCTGGGATAATGGTGGTAAAAGCAGAGCTGAAGTCCACAAACAGGATTCTGGCGTAGGTTCCCGGGGTGTCAAGATGCTGGAGAAGGAAGTGGAGAGCCATGTTGATCGTGTCGTCCACAGACCTGTTGGCTCTGGAATGGGTCTAGTACTGGATCTGTGATGGTCTTGAGTTATGACAGCACTAGGCTCTCAAAAGACGTAATAACCACAGAGGTCAGGGCAACTGGTCTGTAGTCATTTAGCCGTGTGATCCTTGGTTTCTTGGGGACGCTGGTGGAGGATTTGAAGCAGGCTGGGGCGCTGCATGACTACAATGATTTATTGAAAATGTCTGTGAACACAGCAGATAGCTGGTCAGCACAGTGCTTGATGCTGGAGGCAGAGACTCCATCAGGACCGGCTGACATCCTTGACCTTTGACTCTTGAATCGGCTGTTAATGTCCCTCTCCAGTATAGAAAGTCCCATAGTAGCTTCAGGAAAGGCGTTGATTGATGCCATTGTGGACTCAGGGGAGGCGTTGAATGGGATGGCTGGTTGTGGTATAAAATAATGTTTATCCGGCGCCAATTTCTATTCAGCAAAAATGCTGTTGTCTTTGTCACTGCGGGTCTGTTTTTGGATGCGACGCAAACAGCAGGCTTCAGAGGCAGCGTCGAGGCGGGTAGGATGTGTGTGTGGCTTGTCGCATGGAAACGTTCACCTTTTTAGCATTAGAGCTGATTGACTGCTTTCGATGGATGCTGGAGAATGGTGTTATGGCTCACATATGGTTACAAACACACTCACAAACACACTGCAAACATTAACGCACGAACCAAAACCAACATATCAGGCTGTGTAACAAAACAGCTGTCGAATCACTTATTTTGAAACTATGAGGGGACAAAGTCCTGAAGTCATTTATACTTCTCTTTGACCCCTGACCCCTTAATGACACATGGCTCCTCAGTTGATTCAATGCTCTGTCATTGACGAGGCTGTCAGGAGAGCCGGGGTTCCTAGGGGCTCGCCATCTCCCCTCTCCTTTTACATCTGCTGCATAATCATTATGTAGGGAAAACCAGTCGAAAGTATTGTCTTCCCTCTGCCTCTTTGAGCTAAATATACTAGTGGAAATGTGGGAGTAAATGTGGGAGTAAATGTGGGAGTAATTGGGCTCAGAAAATGGCATTCTTCTCTCCGTGTGCAGCTGTAACTTATTGACTAGCTGATTGTCATCAGTTGTGTTTTCCCTCTCAGCCCTGTGATGAATTACTGTCACAGGACATGGCATCCCAGCATGTGACCCATGTGGGAGACTGATGTCTCCATATCCCCAAGGATATGTAGAGTCACAATGATACAGATGCTCGTGCGGAACTGTGGGTCCACTGCGGTGGAAACACTCCTGAACCCATGTACACATGGTGCTCCCAGCCAGAGAACTGGGGTCAATACCCGCCTCGAGCCATCACATCACGGTGTCACCTCTAAATGTGTCCCCCTATGATTCACACAGTTAAATCCACTCTAATTTCTAAAATGAAGATGCTTGATTATGTCCAGTGGCGAGACCACAAGCTCTGGGCTTAGAAATTAACTAAACACTAACTCCAAGTAAGATTTAAGAACCTAACATTCAACCCTGGCCAGCATGCTCGACTGACTCTTTAAAGATGCGGTCACACATTTTCTTGGGACTGCATTTGCGGTTCGGGCCAAAGTAGAGCTCATGAAATGTTCAGCCTACGAGTCCCTGACTTGTAAAGTTGTCCTTTGAATACTCCCTGATGAAAAAAATACAGTTGAGGGCCAGTGAGTCATTTGAATCAGCCGGCACTTGGGTTTGATTCTAATTGGCCAGAGTAGCGCATAGCAATTTGCATAATGTGTGAGTGGATTGGAGAGGCACAGAGAGAGTTGATTAGAGGAGATGTCATAGTGAATTAAGACCCCAGCAGCAACTGATTGGTCCTGAATTCTCTCAAATTAGCCTGGAGGACCTATGAAGTATTAGAAAGTTGGGAATGGAAGCAGCGATTTGGGGAATTCGCCGTCCTGCTCTGACTTCACAGACCTATTAAATAAACCAAAAATTGTTATGGGAACTCGCTTGATTATGGCTGATCTGCGATTCATTCCAGGATATTTACAATGTACTGTACATCAACTTTTGATCGTGTCTATCTTCTTTTATGATTGCTTTCATCCTGTCTTCTGAGGCGAGCACAGATATTCACCCCAGTAAAGAAGTGGACAGAGATAAGAGGATGGAGTTTTACAAGAAACTTCAGATTTTCCTTTTGGATAAGGAGAAACAGAACCATTGGTAGAGTGAAACCCACAAGAAAAAAAACAAAATATTATACATTGGAGTTTCAGGGTATATTCCTCCTGTATTTACTCTAGTGCACACTGTTTTATAAGGGTAGTATGTACTTTAGGATGTATTTATATATGTATATTATATTGTAGGAGCAAATTGTAAATCATTTAAATTTTAGATTTTACAATGTTTTATACCTAACTATAACAAGTAGAATGTAGATGGATAAGTATTATAGTATAGTACGGTTTAATGCAAGATACTGCAGAATAATCTGGGTAAACTTACAGAAGTATTGTTTTTACGTGGTTGGAGGCTGGAGGGGTGGGTAAGAGTCCCTCTCAGACACTGGCCGGACCGTGGTGTTCTCTTCGCTTCTCAGGTTCTCCTGAGAACACAGACTGACTGGACATACAGACAGCATTTACAGGTCTAACAAACACACCGACATGTACACAAACTCACATACAGACAAGCTCACAGACACACTGGTACAGCTGTAGTATTTCCAGTCAGAGCCAGACGAGAGTTGCCACACGTCCCACGAGAACTGTCCAAAGTGCTGAACACCACCGATTAACTTTTCTCTGAATTTTCCCAGAACCCTGACCCTGAAAGCAACCTGAAAGTGTGAACCGCTTCGGACGTAGTGTGAGGTTTGGTGTCACAATGAGAATACAATAAAACATGGTTTGAGTCATTTGGGCTCACTGTCTGTGAGTCGGTCCATCCCAGAAATCAAACACTGGAGATATTCATCACTCATTATCTATGTGGCACTACAACAGCTAATCATTTTGTATGGCGCCGCCTGTGTTAATGAACCATCGATAACACAATGTCTGTCGGCATTACTTTATGTCTTGTTACTTAAAACATATATTCTCTAATAATTCTGGCAGTAACCACATTTAGTTTTTATTTCTGGCAGTATTCAGATCATTGTCAAGTAATTGAAACTAAATAGGTTGTTTTTAATTATTTTATAATTAATTATAATTTTAATATTTGGTAAACATAACATAATTATTTGTTTCTTTAAAAAGTATACACTTTTGAATTTTATTATTTTCTGTTATCTGCATTTAAACCACAAAAGAATCGTTGCCTTTCAGTTGATATCTCGTAAACAATGTTAAAGTATTTTAAAATGTGCGTACGCTATAAGGTACTGGTTACACCCGATGTCAGTGCATTGTGGAGTTATGTACAACTTGTTTTTGTTGATTGCTGTCTTTTCAGGCAGGTCTTCCATTAGATATAATATATAGTTATAATATAAGGCATTTAAGAACGTTTGCCCCAAATCATCACCTACTTACCTCCAATTCCTGATGTCTCCAGTGACAGTTCTCAATCTGTTTGGGGGGGATTTGAACTTTAACCCACAGGTCAGCTGAACCACGGTACCGTGATCTTACGACCGCGATCCGCAGCCAGCGTTGTTTTGGCTAAACGCAAGGTGGAACAAAACGGTGGGCCCTTAAAGGTATAGAAGGAGGCGAGGAGGCTAACTGAGGCGGGAAAACACTGCCGCAATCCAACACACATGTCCTGAGCAGGCCGAGCCGTAGCCTCGGGGAGAAGCTACATGTGGAAGAGGGTTGGAAGCGAGATAGACGCCTCGATAGGCATCAGAGCCAGCTGTGCATTAACACAATTTACACCTCACTTAGGGCAGGTTACAGTGCGAAAGGGGAACACCAACGTGTGAGACTCGGCCCAAACCACAGAGCCCCAGTCTCAAACCGCCTCACTTCCTGACCCACTATCAACACCAGGCCATTATCTTTACCTTCACGGTCTTAGAATACAAACAAGACAAAACACTCATCTGAGAGCTGTTTTAAGAGGCCTGGCTTCGATACTGCGCCGGTTATGCTTACTTGAGATAAATTGAATTCCGCAAGTAGTAATGAAATCGTGGGAGAAAATCTAATTTAACATCACAGCGACCGCCGTTGTTTTAGAATGCTTGAACAACGCTTTCGGGGTGTTTCGTTACGTTCGTGGCTAGTTCAGCCACTGTGACATTTGATTTAATTCAGTCTCATTCTGTCACTCTCTCTCTCACTATGTAATTTATCCTCTCCCTCTGCACTATAAAGGTGTGCACCTACAGATTTACACAATTTCTGAGGACAAGCTTGTCATTTCCAGAGTGATTTTGACCGTAACAATGCCAGTCAACAGGACACTTCACACATGATGAAGACCACAGGTAATCAGGTACGCAAAAGCGGTACTCGTTTAGTTGGCTCCAGAAAAACACACACAGAGACACACACAGACACACAGTGTCCAGTGAGTGATGTCAGTGTAACTCACTCATTCACACTGACTGTGCAGCCACACACACACACACACAAACACACACAAACACACACACACTCCACAGATGAGTGTTGTGCTTCCCGGCTGCCCCCCTTGCATAGGACACGTACAATGAGGGAACAGGGGCCCCATACTGCTGACGGGGGGGTTCATGTTCAGCCAGTGTGTGTGTGTGAGTGTGTGTGTGGGGGGGTCAGGTGACAGGGGTGGAATCAAAAGAGATTTGGCCAATGGTAGCGTGAGCTGTCCGGCCCCTGGCCCTGCCCTGCTCCGTAAACCTGTGTCACATGAGAGGTGACAGTCCACGAGAGCAAAGCGACACAGGTTAAAGGACAAGGTAAGACATCGACAATGTTTTCTCTCACATCCTCTAGATCTACATAACAGAGCTGAGCCTGGGGTAAACAGAGGGGGAGACAGAGGGAGAAACAGAGGGGGAGTGGGAGACAGCGGGGGAGACAGAGGGGGAGACAGAGGGGGAGACAGAGGGAGAGGGGGAGACAGAGGGGGAGACAGAGGGAGAAACAGAGGGGGAGTGGGAGACAGCGGGGAGGGAGAGGGAAAGGGGAGACAGCGGGGGAGACAGCGGGGGAGACAGAGGGGGAGACAGATGGGGAGACAGAGGGAGAGGGGGAGACAGCGGGGGAGACAGAGGGAGAGACAGAGGGGGAGTGGGAGACAGCGGGGGAGACAGAGGGGGAGACAGATGGGGAGACAGAGGGAGACGGGGAGACAGATGGGGGAAACAAAGGGGGAGTGGGAGACAGCGGGGGAGACAGAGGGGGGAGACAGAGGGAGAAACAGAGGGGGAGACAGATGGGGGAGGACGAGAGCGGACAAGGCGGGGGGAGAGGAAAGTCCAAAGTGCACTGTTCAATAACACCATCTCGTTCTGTGAACAGTTCGGTAGTTACTTTATCTTGCTTTATTTACCTAAGCAGCAGTAGTCAGCACATACATTCACATACCAGCCCGATTCATGTAACGACAAATCTTGGAATAATAATAATTCACATTATGAAATCGACAGAGAGCCAAACCTGGAAATTGTCTCAGCGTGAAACAGTGTTGTAGCATGTCCTTTTCCATATAGATGTTCATTTGTTATAACGCACAGCTATTCTGCTAGAAACATACCCTAACAGTTTGCTTTGAACTGAAAGTGGATAAAAAATGAGTGACAGGTGTAGAAAAGAAGGACGGTTTACCATTTTAACACTTTGACTGACAGTCAATCTACAGTTGCTGAACAGTATAGGAGGGAATTTAGAGCGATGGCCAGGGATACTGCAGGTTGAGTTTGAATCGCGATATTTTGATAACCATTATTTAGTATTACACTGCCCTCAAGTGTTCAAGTGTAACACTGATATCAGTCACAACCTTGGAGATGCTACTCAGAAGACAAAAATATAAGAATATGAATAATTTGTATCTTTTTGTATTGTTTGTTGTGTTGACAATACATTTCAAGCGGCCAATTAGTGATGGTCCTATTTCTTTCCCCAGGTTATGATATTACCAGGAGTTATTTTGTCCATCCTGAAACAATGAGCACCGGCTGTACATGGTGAGTTGATCTTCTGTGGGTGAACGTTCTGGTCAGAAGGGGGTTTCAGTCTGAGACAATTCTTCAAAACGGAACAGGTGACAACAGAATGGGGGAAGTAAAAAACAAGGTCATCTGCATGAGATCATCTTTAGCCAATCAGAGTATCAATATTAACGCCCAGTGACCCACATCGTTGGTTCCCGGGATCAGTCGTAAAAACAAGTGTACAGGAGATGTGGTGGTCACTTGATAGGATTGTGAGAACTAGTGTGCAAGGATCACAGATCTGCAGAGGAGGTTTTTATTAAACCTTGAATGGTTTAGGCTAAAATGTTTTGGTAGTTTCTACTAAGTATGTTCCAGCTGTACTCATGGCTGCAGAATGCTAGAATATCAGCACGTTTTTCTGTACAATAGCCACAAAGGTCACGGCGGGGTCAGACCCATATGTTGTTGTTGAGGTTCACCTCCTGAATTTCACTTAAAAGCAACATTTTTAAAACTATATCGAATTGGAGAAAGTGTCTGGTGTAGATTAAAAGCTGCTGTTGTGTTTTGTGAGTAGTTGCATCAGTCACACGCTGTGGTCGTCACATGCTAGTGCACATCAGTGTGTTTCATACGCACAGGCAGCTACATGTCTGCTACATGTCAGCTACATGTTAGTCTGTAGCGCTGCATTGGTTGTGTATGTAGTCTATAACCTAGTGACATAGCCTCCTGTCCGTCTGCACCAGGCCCTCTGAGAGTGAGAGAGGAGCACTTTCACAGCTCAACTTTAGGCACGTGCACACATTTTTCTTTTACACACACACACACACACACACACACACACAGTCACTCACACACACAAAAGCATAGAATCACACAATGGACACAGAACAAACTCTGAGCTGCAAAACCGTGAGTTTAACAATAGAGTTGTGTCTGTTTTTCATAGAGGACTGGAGCGGTGAGCTGTGTCAGTGTCAGAGTGTTTTTTTTTAAGAAAAATTCAACTGAGAATGTGTCCATTCTCAGATCAGACACATCAACATTTTATTGAGTGCGCAGATGTTTTTAAAATGTCTGGTATGGCGTCATATGTTCAAAATGCTTGCAGTCTTGTACTATGAACTCTGTTTGAAAGAACCGGGATAAATGTTTAACCAATAGTTACTTCATTTTCAAGGCTTTCTCCAGAAAAAACACCTTGTTGTTATCAACTCACTATAGCTTTGTAAGAATTGAGATCATTGTTTTACATTTTTAGA
Source organism: Dallia pectoralis (assembly GCA_029465975.1). Taxonomy (NCBI): domain Eukaryota; kingdom Metazoa; phylum Chordata; class Actinopteri; order Esociformes; family Umbridae; genus Dallia; species Dallia pectoralis. The sequence continues at coordinate 20,623,287 of CM055731.1, read as the reverse complement.
CACTCATTGTGTGTTCAGTTGTTTTCGTCAAAAGTACTTCTCTATTGAGTTCATTCTGGGTTTCCTACCGACGCGGATTGACATTTTGTGAATTTTTTGTGTGAACCAACTAGGTAAATACATATCTTATTAATCTAGACGGGTAGGCGAAGCCCTAGTACCCTTCAGAAAAGTAACCGTTTTTGACTGGAATGTTTTTTGGCATTATTACATTATACCCAGTTAACAAATGGTTAGATATTGTTCACGTATTCCCCGGTTTCTGTCTGCTTAGCATTGTAGACAAGTAGCTAGCCTCCTAAATGGAGGAAAACTGTTTATAACAAGTTGTTTGTATTTATAACTGAGTTGGAGAGCCTGTTTGAATTTGTAGATATCAACTAATCTGGGATACTAAAGCCACTTTAGGAGGGTTTTGCAATTCATACTTACAATAAAAAACTTTTATTGAAGATAAGCAGACATGTTTCCATGTTTCGTTGATCAACTATGACCATTCAACCTGAATGATCTTTTAAGAGTCACTTTAGTCTCTGGACTTAATTCCAAGTATGAATGTAAGTTGCTCATGTTATTCTATGTCAGGATGGCGACTCCAGAAACCTTGACACTCATCGCCTCATCATTAAATTATCTTGGCTGGCAAAGATTCCAGAACCACTGGTGAATAAACAGCTGCAATATTTTCTGGCTGATAATTGTGTTTTAAAT
>CM055731.1:20587260-20622076 GCA_029465975.1 Dallia pectoralis | reverse complement strand
AGTGGCTGAGCTTCACAGGCCAAGAGCTTTGTTGTCACTGAGTAGCATAGTCCACTCAACACGTGCCATCTTCTCTCGTCTGTCTATTCCTTGTCATTTTCTCTCCCCCTCTCTGCCATTCGTGTCTCTTCTCCTCAGCTGCCGAGGCGGTGAACACCTGCTACATCACCAGTACGTACTCCACCTGTTCCGTGGAGGAGATAGTGGCTGCAGCCCCTAATGGCTACCGTTGGTTCCAGCTCTATGTGTACCGGGACAGGAAGCTGTCTGAGGCCATCATTCACCGCGTGGAAGCCCTGGGCTACAAGGCCTTAGTCCTCACGGTCGATGTGCCCTACACTGGGAAGCGCCGTAACGACATACGCAACCAGTTCAAGCTCCCTCCGCACCTCAAGGTCAAGAACTTTGACGGGGCCATCCAGGTAACGGTAAAGAAACAGAACTTTTACTTTGTTTTATACATTTTGATTATTTTTACATAATGAACATGCTTGGTATTCCAGAACCACATCATTTTACAGTTATTTATTTTCGTAAATATCTAATGAGATTGTAATGCTATTTTCTATACAAACAGATTTTACGGTGAATAAATACATGACAAGTACGGTATGATAAATGAAAAATACTCCTGTATACTCGATCATTCTTTAGCCTAATTAAATGTTGTGATAAAAAACTAATTGAACAAACCTATCTTCAAATCTCTAAGTTGCATGCACTGAAGAGACAATCTTAGTGTGTTACTGCGAGTAACTTCATTTTTCTGGCCCAAACGTTTTAGCTTTAACAGCAGGTTTGTTCTGAAGCCATATTTGTGAGGACAATTGTGCGATGAGAACTGATCTCCAGCCGGGGTAGGAATGTCACAGCAGGATCCACGCCGTCTTGTCTTTGTTTCTAGCCCACAAGCATGGAGTTTTTCCAACGAAACCGTAAACGAAAAAGGGTCTGCGTCATAGCATCGGTGTCATGGCAGTGTGATGGCAGTGTGATGGCAGTGTGGTGGCAGTGTGATGGCAGTGTGGTGGCAGTCTGATGGCAGTGTGCTGGCAGTGTGATGGCAGTGTGATGGCAGTATGATGACCACTGGGAAAAAAACTGAAAATCTCAATCAACAACTTAGAGGGAGCTATGTATTTAGCACTTTGTACCTACTGTACTATTAGAACTGATGGTGTGGATCTAACAGTTCTCATGCGGCATCCTTCAACGTGTGTACCACCCGTTTGTCGTCTGCACTGCATGTGTTTCACACTGTAATGGTTCACGCTTCTCTGACCCCACAAGCAGGAGGCTGCAGCCCCGGAGGAGTACGGGATCCCGGCCAACACCCTAGACCCCTCCATCAGCTGGAAGGAGGTGTACTGGCTGCAGTCTCTCACCCGCTTGCCCATCATCATCAAAGGCATCCTGACCAAGGAGGACGCCGAGCTGGCCGTGGAGCACGGCGTCCAGGGGATCATTGTGTCCAATCACGGGGGACGGCAGCTGGACGGAGGGCCCGCCACGGTGAGCACGGGCGGGCCAAGCATGTCAGCATGTCCTGGTTTTACCTCAGATTTGCCTAAGCAGTCGGCAAGCTAGACACAACATTTTAGCATTCACTAACCGTTCATGACAGACGTTTATAACAGTGTCGGGAGCTCATGTTTATTCCTAACCAGTAGGTTTCTTACTTCTCCTCTGATGTCTTTCTGTCCTCTGTCCACCACGCAGATTGATGCACTGTCTGAGATAGTGGACACGGTGCAGGGGCGGATTGAGGTGTATCTGGACGGGGGGATTCGCACTGGCAGTGATGTGCTAAAGGCTGTGGCGCTGGGGGCCAAGTGTGTGTTCATTGGCCGGCCAGCCGTGTGGGGGCTGGCCTATAAGGTAACAGTTAATGTGTGGGGCCTAGCCTATAAGTTAACAGTTAACGGCCTATAAGGTAACAATTAACGGCCTATAAGGTACCAGTTAACGGCCTATAAGGTAACAGTTAACGGCCTATAAAGTAACAGTTAACGTCTATAAGGTAACAGTTAACAGCCTATAAGGTAACAGTTAACGGCCTATATGGTAACAGTTAACGACCTATAAGGTAACAGTTAACGACCTATAAGGTAACAGTTAACAGCCTATAAGGTAACAGTTAACGGCCTATAAGGTAACAGTTAACGGCCTATAAGGTAACAGTTAACGGCCTATAAGGTAACAGTTAACGGCCTATAAAGTAACAGTTAACGGTCTATAAGGTAACAGTTAACAGCCTATAAGGTAACAGTTAACGACCTATAAGGTAACAGTTAACGGCCTATAAGGTAACAGTTAACGGCCTATATGGTAACAGTTAACGACCTATAAGGTAACAGTTAACGACCTATAAGGTAACAGTTAACGGCCTATAAGGTAACAGTTAACGGCCTATAAGGTAACAGTTAACGGCCTATAAGGTAACAGTTACCGGCCTATAAGGTAACAGTTACGGCCTATAAAGTAACAGTTAACGGCCTATAAAGTAACAGTTAACGGCCTATAAGGTAACAGTTACCGGCCTATAAGGTAACAGTTAACGGCCTATAAGGTAACAGTTAACGGCCTATAAGGTAACAGTTAACGGCCTATAAGGTTACAGTTAACGACCTATAAGTTAACAGTTAACGGCCTATAAGGTAACAGTTAACAGCCTATAAGGTAACAGTTAACAGCCTATAAGGTAACAGTTAACAGCCTATAAGGTAACAGTTAACACCCTATAAGGTAACAATTAACGCCCTATAAGGTAACAGTTAACGCCCTATAAGGTAACAGTTAACGGTGCATGTCATTGACATAGTGACATCAGACACGGAGAATAACCTCTCTGCTGGTGTTTGTTTCCTCAGGGTGAGGAGGGAGTGAGAGAGGTGCTGCAGATCCTCAATGATGAGTTCCGTCTGTCCATGGCTCTTTCTGGTCAGTGTTAAGCCTTATTATGTCCAGTTTCAGAGATCAAAAGCCATTTGTTGGCTATCATCACACCAGTGCAAATATTAACTGATACAAATGTGTTGTTTTTCTTCCCTCAGGATGCAGGAACGTGGCTGAGATCAACAGAAACCTCATTCAGTTTGCCAAACTTTAACACCAGAGGGCGCCAGAACGAGCTAGATGACTGAAGTGACCGCAGAAATAGGAAGCAAACCACTCAGTTGTAGCTCCCAATAACAACTTAACTTACGGACAAAAGCTCAGCACCTCGTGAATCATAATAATCTGAATTATAATAGTCATATTCCTACCTAATCCTATCTCCCATTGGCTGCTGGCCAATATAAATTCATCCAATAAGAGAAGTAGATTGGATCAGGATGACCGTGAATATGGTGAATAAAGTAAAAAGAAAGATAGATATGCATTAGGATCGGGGGCTAATTGTCCTTCAGATAAATATATTATTAATCACTTCTGGTTTGATTGTATTGAGCATTCCGGCTCATAAGGTTTTGAATGCAGCTGTGTGAGAAGTGTGTTTGTGTGGTCGGTTTGTAAGAATGGTGTAACAGGCCTAATACAAGTCCTATGACGACGGTGATATAATTTACAGACACCATGACCTGAGAACCCCCCGCTCATCACATAAAATGAAATTCATGTAGAAGACTTTCTGCCTCTTGTCTGTTTTTGTGTGTTTAAACAAATATATATATATTTAGACTTTTTTTAAACTAAAATTATAAAGGGATATTCTAAGAAAATCTGTTTAACATTTGACACTATAAAGGAGATATTGTTGAAACTGAGCGGCAGAGCAACCATTATGCATTGCTGTGCACGCACATCTGACACTATAAACCAAATGCACCCAAAAGCAAAGAGGTGAAGCATCGCACTCAGACAAAAAAGAGAACTGACACAGGAAGTGGCTGAGGTCTTGTTTTGATGTTACAAACTGCTTCTGCTCGCCCAGATCTACATAACCGTCCCAGTCTGCATCGAGCTGTTGCAGGGAGACATTTTGTGGTCCGTGAAGCCTTTTTTAGTTATTCATTATTGTCTGGTGGTTATGTGCGTATGTCGAACGAAGGCCTGCCAGTTAGGGAGAGCCTGTTGATTAGGATAACTTCAAGGTAGGTTTTATTTTATCTTCTAATGATTGTCAAACACAAATGTAATGCACACTTCATATAAAGTTAATGACAGAATCTGACAAGATTGTATACATGAATACATATATATATATATATATATTTATATATATATAAATATATACATACTATCCTTTTTTAGATTGAACCAGCCGAAAGAAGGACAGCTTCTTAAAAAAAAATATACACTCTAATATAGAATCTACACTTTAGTTCAAAAGTTTGAAGTCACTTATAATTTGCCTTGTTTATGTAAGAAATTAAATTTTTCTTGTCCTTTAAATGGTCAATGTCAACCGAGGCGACTCTGTCAACGATGAATAGGCGAGTTTGACAAACAGACGCATCAACGGTCCTTAACTGTCAGATTCGTTCAATTGTAAAGCACCCTTCTTCGCTTCAACAGCAAAGAGGCGACACTGGGATGCTGGCCATCTACGCAGAGTTCTTCCTCCGTCCAATGTCTGTGTTTTTTGCCCATCTGAATCTCTGATTTTATATGACCAGTCTGAGATAAGACTTCTTTGCAACACATTACTAACTGACCTCAAACTTTTAACAGTGGTGTAAACATAGCATTCAAATAATGATTTCAAATTGAGGCATTAGTGACTGCTGAACCAGATCAAATACACACAGTTATTATCCACTTGAAATATGAACAAATAGAAAATGTTTACGCCACATCCTAGTAAGATACTACTACTACTAATATTAACAGCATATACACACAGTATAGAAACCATACGCCCGGGGAAAACGTTACATCAACTTATTCTCCTGTTGGCCTGTTCTGAGTCACAACAAAGAGGAAGATAATTTGAGCACAAATATTTAACAAATATGTCAGACATTTACATCATCTGGCATGTTTCCTTTTTTCCTTATGTCTTCGTTAAGGAACCTTTCCAAAAGAGGCAGCAGGAAGTCCAGTGATAAATCAACTGATATGGGGTAGGCAAAACTGAATGCTTGTCTTTTTTAAGTTGAAGGTAGAGCATCTGACTGAGATCAAATCTCACCGCAAGCATGAGGACCGATCTGTCGTTCTTTCTCTGAGTTAAGCAGCACTCATATCCCCTTATATCTGTACTGTAGCTGGGGATGACCTAGCAGCACTCATATCCCTTATATCTGTACTGTAGCTGGGGATGACCTAGCAGCACTCATATCCCCTTATATCTGTACTGTAGCTGGGGATGACCTAGCAGCACTCATATCCCTTATATCTGTACTGTAGCTGAGGATGACCTAGCAGCACTCATATCCCCTTATATCTGTACTGTAGCTGGGGATGACCTAGCAGCACTCATATCCCCTTATATCTGTACTGTAGCTGGGGATGACCTAGCAGCACTCATATCCCCTTATATCTGTACTGTAGCTGGGGATGACCTAGCAGCACTCATATCCCTTATATCTGTACTGTAGCTGGGGATGACCTAGCAGCACTCATATCCCCTTATATCTGTACTGTAGCTGGGGATGACCTAGCAGCACTCATATCCCCTTATATCTGTACTGTAGCTGGGGATGACCTAGCAGCACTCATATCCCCTTATATCTGTACTGTAGCTGGGGATGACCTAGCAGCACTCATATCCCCTTATATCTGTACTGTAGCTGGGGATGACCTAGCAGCACTCATATCCCCTTATATCTGTACTGTAGCTGGGGATGACCTAGCAGCACTCATATCCCTTATATCTGTACTGTAGCTGGGGATGACCTAGCAGCACTCATATCCCTTATATCTGTACTGTAGCTGAGGATGACCTAGCAGCACTCATATCACCTTATATCTGTACTGTAGCTGGGGATGACCTAGCAGCACTCATATCCCTTATATCTGTACTGTAGCTGGGGATGACCTAGCAGCACTCATATCCCTTATATCTGTACTGTAGCTGGGGATGTCCTAGCAGCACTGATATCCCCTTATATCTGTACTGTAGCTGGGGATGACCTAGCAGCACTCATATCCCTTATATCTGTACTGTCGTGGTGTTTTAGGGGAAGTGGAGAGGAGAAGGAGAGTGGACAGGGGAGGTTTCAGAGGAGACTTTCTCGTCTGGGTAGCAGAGGCTCTCTCAGAGAGCCCCCAAGACCTCCACCCCCTCCTGTCCAACCTCCACCCCCGGTCCAGTCTCCGGAGCCAACACCAGTGTTGGCCCCAGCGGACAGACCCAGTGCCCCAGTGGAGAAACCTCAGACCCGTCAAACACCCGTCTCTAAACCCTTGGAGCATCCCCCAAAAATCCCTGAAGCCAGCCTGAAACCAAGACTTCCTCCGAAGCCTCTGAACAGGGTGTTTAGCAGCTGCCAGCATGGTTCTGCCATTCTACAGGTACCCTCCAATAATCCAGACAGACACATCATAAAGATGTTGAGCTATTACTCGGCTACAAAAGATGCATAACTATCTAAGAATATTTTTTTTTGATTCATCTGATTGTTTGCAAACACGATTAGAGATTTATCAGACATCGATTATTCAGACATTAAAGTGGATCTCGACTGTGGATTGAAGTACAGCCTTAATATTCCACCTCCAGGGCTTGGAACTGTTCCGTGCCGATGAGACACTATGTGATGTCATCCTGGTTCCTGGCGACAGCACGGACACTTTTCCAGTTCACAGAGTCATTATGGCTTCTGCCAGCGACTACTTCAAGGCCATGTTCACAGGTTTGTTTGGAAAAAACTACTTTGAATATTGTACATATATATAGCATCTATATACTGTATGTCATTATTTACTGCTTGTCATTCGAGTCAAGTTGTTTTTCTGACGACTAGCTGCAGCGTTAGAACATACGTTTTAAGACGTATACAAAACAGTGCGAACAGTGAAAAAACAGTAAAAACAGAGTGAAACAATAAAAACACTGAGAAACAATTGCTTTAATTCTCTCTCATTTTCTCTGTGAAGGGGGGATGAGGGAACAGGAGATGAAGGTGATTAAGCTCCATGCGGTGAGTAAGACTGGTCTGAAGAACATCATAGAGTTCATCTACACGTCCCGGCTGAGTCTGAACATGAGCAACCTCCAGGACACTTTAGAGGCTGCAAACTTCCTGCAGGTCCTTCCAGTCCTTGGCTTCTGCAATGACTTGCTCGGTACTGAGGTGAGTGGCTCAACACTTACAGTGGATATAAGTGTTATAATTCCTAGTCCACTCAGGGCATCTAGTGGGCTACAAGGGTATTAGGGCACCTATATAACTTTGAGGTTTGCAGCTGAATCGGGTGATTGTGGGTGATTAGAATGGGCACAGCTTATCTGGTTCTGTGATTATGTTTGTTATAAAAGTCACTGGGTCTTGGTGCACGGTGAGGGATATTGTCTGTACTTTATGTCATGTTACTCTGTTGAATTTTAATGTAATGGGTGTGTCCAAACGTTTAACTGGTATAGTAGGAATAACTTAAACTGTCAAGGGCAAAACAGGAAGTACACACAGTTCTTGACACATATGTACTTTATAATGTTAATAGGCGTGTGTTAGGGGGTTAGGCAGTAGAGCAGAGCTGTTCAACTAGCATCTGTACCTTGATGAACTCTGAATGCCAATTAAGGCTAAAATCTATCAAAATTAGTCCTTTTTCTCAATGGGAGTTTCCTCTGTAGTCCAGCCCATTAAGTGATTTCAATCACAGTTTTTAAAAGGGAAAGGGTCTGTCGACCTATGGACTTACTGCTTCAGATGAGATTGTTGTACCCCGGTTTATCAGAGCATGGTTTTAGATGCAATTGAAGTGCCAAAAAAAACAACTAAATGTTTATTAAAAAACTCTCTAGCTTGCAACATCTTGTTTTGTAGTCTTGGTAAAGACTAGGCATCACATCTGATCTACTTTCACATGATGCTCAGTTGCCAGTTTATCTAGTTTTCAGTTGTCAATTTTCTCTGCAATTTCTGCCTTAAGAAATTTTTTTATGAAGACCTCAAAGCAGGGGTTTCTTTTTTAATGATATTTGTAATACCTTGAATTTCCCATATTTTTGCATAACATTATTTTATTATTGTTATTAATTAAAAGGGGTCGTATTCGTAAAGTCAGAGGGGCAGAAAACAGGTCAGTGGAGAGCAACCATAACAATCTAACGCTGAGAAATACTTGAAAAGCAGAAATAACCTCGGAAAGCTTAAAATACTAGCAATATGTCGCAACCAAACAGCAAACTGAAATGAAATGTTAAGGGAGTTGGATAGTGGATAGACAGAGGTGCCAGCATAGGAACAGAGGTGCCAGCATAGGAACAGAGGTGCCAGCATAGGAACAGAGGTGCCAGCATAGGAACAGAGGTGCCAGCATAGGAACAGAGGTGCCAGCGTAGGAACAGAGGTGCCAGCGTAGGAACAGAGGTGCCAGCGTAGGAACAGAGGTGCCAGCATAGGAACAGAGGTGCCAGCATAGGAACAGAGGTGCCAGCATAGGAACAGAGGTGCCAGCGTAGGAACAGAGGTGCCAGCGTAGGAACAGAGGTGCCAGCATAGGAACAGAGGTGCCAGCATAGGAACAGAGGTGCCAGCGTAGGAACAGAGGTGCCAGCGTAGGAACAGAGGTGCCAGCGTAGGAACAGAGGTGCCAGCATAGGAACAGAGGTGCCAGCATAGGAACAGAGGTGCCAGCATAGGAACAGAGGTGCCAGCGTAGGAACAGAGGTGCCAGCGTAGGAACAGAGGTGCCAGCATAGGAACAGAGGTGCCAGCATAGGAACAGAGGTGCCAGCATAGGAACAGAGGTGCCAGCGTAGGAACAGAGGTGCCAGCATAGGAACAGAGGTGTGGGTAGAATTCTAGATTGTGTGCTGAATAAATGTTTTGAACGTTTCAAAGCCTGGTAGAAAGTTGTCGCAATAAGGCAGTGCTAAAATTGTGATTCTGACTTCAAAATGTGTCCTTTTGTACATTTTTATATAATCAATAATCTGGCAGGATTATAATCAACACAGGCAGGAATACGATCCAGTTTGTAGTGTTCTATTGCATTCACCTACTGCCTTCGGCATTTCTTCTGTGTTGGGCAGATCACCGTTGACAACTGTGTGGAGGTGGAACGCATTGCTAGGGACTTGCTCCTGGAGGATGTGCTGACCCACATTGTACAGTTTGTGTGTCAGAACCTGTCAGCCCTAATACAGTCCGGTTGCTACCTGCTGCTCTCTGAGTCCAGCATGTCCAACATATTGGCCAGCGACAGCCTCAAGGGCTTCTCCGAGATGGAGCTGTATCGCGTCGCGCGCTCATGGATCGACCACGACCCCTCCACCCGCCGCGCGGCAGCCTACTCTCTGATGCGACACATCCGCTTTCCCCTCATGACCCCCACCGAGCTGCTCCAGATCTCCCAGGAGGACGAGGAGCACGACGACACCGGAGTGGCCATGATGCGCTCCGACACGGCCTGCGTCAACCTCCTGCTGGAGGCCAGCAACTACCAGATGATGCCCTTCCTCCAGCCCTGCTTGCAGACGGAGCGCACGCGCATCAGGTCGGACGCCACACACCTGCTGGCGCTGGGCGGGGTGATGAGGCAGCAGCTGGTGGTGAGCAGGGAGCTGCGGCTGTACGACGAGGAGAGCGGCCACTGGAGGGCGCTGAAGCCTATGGAGGTCCCCCGGTACCAGCACGGCGTGGCCCTGATCGGGGGCTTCCTCTACATCGTGGGGGGCCAGAGCACGTATGACACCAAGGGCAAGACGGCGGTGGACAGCGCCTACCGCTACGACCCTCGCTTCGACCGCTGGGTCCAGGTGGCCTCGCTCAATGAGAAGAGAACCTTCTTCCACCTGAGCGCCATGAAGGGGAAGCTGTACGCTGTTGGAGGCCGGAACACGTCCGGGGAGATCGGTAAGGCCCTGGTGTCCTTGATTACTGAAATGTGTACACACACAAAGAAAGAAAAAGGGGTGTGTTTGTGAAATTTTATGAATTTTGAAACGTGGCATAGATGATTTTATTTTTTTATTTACTGTGATATCGACGATGTGGGCGAGTATAAACAAAATGGAGGCATGATGAGTTAAGGCATCTGACTGATTTAGTGATCTAATTTAGCTGACATTATCGAATGACTGTTCCGTGAATAACACACCGGTACTCGAATAACACACATTTATTGAGAAATTGTAAATTCTGAATTGATTTTGGGACATCATGGAGAACATGCGCATGTGTCACTCCTCTTTCAGACACAGTGGAGTGCTACAATCTGCGAAAAAATGAGTGGACGTTTGTGGCGCCCATGATCGAGCCCCACTACGGACATGCCGGAACAGTCCACGGGGATCTGATGTACGTCTCGGGTGAGTTTCACAGATCATTGACAGAGTAGAAACGTACCAAACAACCAGGTAACGGCCAGAATAAACTGCTATTGTTGTCCTGATATAATCAGCTCAGTTAGACCGGAGTTTCTGAGGTAATGAGATCAGACGAACAAAGGTTGTTTTTTGACCTGTTCTAATCCTCTCGTACTGCCCAACAGCTTAGTTAGAGTTTAATAACATAGTAGTTCTGGACTGTTCTTATTCTCAAATTGATCTATTTTCATGACGGTCTCCTAAACACCCTCGGGGAATAAACCAGTTTATTGTGTTGAGAACAGAAACTGATGTTGCACATATGAAAATGCAGGCCAGGAAACACAGAAGGTTGATTGCTAAAATAGGTCAAACTGTAGTCTTACTTCCTGATAAGACTGAACGCAGCTTTCTGAAGAAATTTGCCCATTTGACATTTGCATTAAGAGCCTGGATAATGTTGTTCTGAACAGATTTACATATTCAGAGTCTGCGATTTAGTTATCATGGGCATATTTGACATTTTGTGAATTTAGCAGATAGAGAACGACATACATTTTTTTATTGCATACATTTACAATAGAAGTACTTCACAGTTTGCTTTTACGTACAGACATCTGACATCAAGGTCAACATCCCATGGGATTTTTACTGAGCTTAAAAAGTCAGCACATTCTGATCTAACCCCTTAGACTTTCTTCCATCTAGGTGTCTCCGCAGACATAGGGATAGATACATTTAAAACGCAACACAAGAAAAAAATACCTCAGCGGGCCTGAAGAACACGTATTCATTATAGTATCAAACTGTCAAACAACAGGTTAGTTGTAGTATAAGTACGAGAAGGGGCTTTCCATTCGTGTCTTGCACGATATGACCTGGTGATGGACACAGCCCACTGCAACTCACAGCGCCACATCCTTCCTGTTTATATCCAAATATGGCTATTTTTCAGTACTGCTACTATACCAACCTCGGCTGATGTTCCATAAGCGCTAGACATCTGGTCAAAATTCAGCCACCTACGCATGTCACTGTTTCCACTCTTTACTTGTCGGTAGCTACCTCGCTCTCCTTTACCACACTTCCTCTTGAAACCTCTCTGCTTCCAGGCTAACATATAACATGTTTTCCTAATTCCGACTCATAGCGGGGCATTGGGTTTTACTTAACCTGTTTCCATGGCACCTAATCAAGCACCTGTCAATCCACTGAACTGGCAGGTGGAATCACCAAGGACACGTTCCAGAAGGGTCTGCTGTGCTACGACCCGGACACTGACCAGTGGAATTGGAAGGCTGACATGATGGAACTCCGTGGCCTCCACTGCATGTGCACGGTGGGCGACCGGCTCTACGTGATGGGCGGGAACCACTTCCGGGGCAGCACCGATTATGACGACGTTCTGAACTGTGAATACTACAGCCCCGAGGTGAGACATGGCACAGGTTTTGGTGTTGGCGTCCATATAATGACACTTCACCGGAAAACACCTTCATCCCGTTACTTAGCCTGTCCTGACTTTCAATAGTAGGGAAAATAACAACAATGGGGACCGTAACGCTCGGAACGAAAGAGCTCCGTAGAAAAGCAGAATTCCGAGAGGCGACCAGCCAATCGGTGTTCAGGCAACCTCATACAGTTTCCCCATAATGCCCTGTGTTCTCCATCGTTCCCCAGGCAGACCAGTGGACAGCGGTGGCGGCCATGCCACGGGGCCAGAGTGATGTCGGCGTTGCCGTGTTCAAGGGCCAGATCTACGTGGTGGGTGGTTACTCGTGGAACAGCCGCTGCATGGTGGACATCGTGCAGCGTTACGACCCGGAGAAGGACGAGTGGGACCGGGTGTTCAACGTCCTGGAACCCCTGGGAGGGATCCGGGCCTGCACCATGACCGTACACCTGCCCGAGGGCTCTCTGGATGAGGGACAGATGCAGGACTGCCCCCTGGACACGACCACTGACTGAGGGACCAGCACAATGGTCTTTTCCGAGGCCGTAAAGTGGTAGCCTTTTGCGAGTGAAGAAACGGGGAACGTGTGAAGGAGAGCTCTAACAGGTCCCTCGGAATACCTGACTATCTCAGCTTCAGTGTCTGGATTCATATTGTGTTGGAACAAGTTTTACTTCTCAGTGTCTTCTGCTTGACATTCAACGTCTAATGTTTTTTCAAGGAATTTGTTTATAACCAAAAACCACTGTAGCAAAAATAAAAATAAGTCTGAATTCATGCTGTATAAACCAGGCACACCCAGTTGACATGCCTCTAACAAGTCAGGGGCGTCGGGGGGGTTTTGTGTTGAAGTGACGCGGGTGGAATGTAGAGGTCCTTTAATGTGTTTCAGATGAAGCCTTGACTTTGTGAAATCATCCATCAAATTCCCGATAAGAGAAAGGCCCTGAGAGCAGACAAGTCCCTACAGCTAGAGACAGAGAGACAGAGAGCTTATATAAACCCAAAAGGTCAAAATTATTATTTTGAAACCCATCCCATAATGACGTTTGAGCAGACGTTACCTCTCATTGTGACAGATGTGTGTGACCTTACAGTATCTTCGGAAAATTTTCAGACACTTTTCCTAACATTCAGGAAAACAGGGGAGGGCAATAAAACTTGACAACAAGTGTCCACGCGCCAAACGAGGGAGAGGTGGCGTTGCATTTCACGGACACGGCAAGTACTCAGGTCCGTTGCCATGACAATCCAAAGGGAGGTTCTTGAGATATTTGAGATTCCTGAGATTAATTATGGAAGTCCACTTGTTGCAAATTCAATTGAACGGACGTTATGGGACACCCCTACTTCACAGTGCATGTCAGAGCAAACACACACACATACACAGAGTCAGAAGGCAGGCTGTACCGAAGAGTAGGATAGATAGGATCAGTAGATGAGGATAGATAGGATCAATAGATGAGGATAGACAGGATCAATAGATGAGAATAAACAGGATCAATAGATGAGAATAAACAGGATCAATAGATGAGGATAGATAGGATCAGTAGATGAGGATAGACAGGATCAACAGATGAGAATAAACAGGATCAATAGATGAGGATAGATAGGATCAGTAGATGAGGATAGACAGGATCAATAGATGTGAATAAACAGGATCAATAGATGAGGATAGACAGGATCAATCGATGAGGATAGACAGGATCAATAGATGAGGATAGACAGGATCAATAGATGAGGATAGACAGGATCAATAGATGAGGATAGACAGGATCAATAGATGAGGATAGACAGGATCAATAGATGAGGATAGACAGGATAAATAGATGAGGATAGACAGGATCAATAGATGAGGATAGACAGGATCAATAGATGAGGATAGACAGGATCAATAGATGAGGATAGACAGGATCAATAGATGAGGATAGACAAGATCAATAGATGAGGATAGACAGGATCAATAGATGAGGATAGACAGGATCAATAGATGAGGATAGACAGGATCAATAGATGAGGATAGACAGGATCAATAGATGAGGATAAACAGGCTGGGAGTCGAGGCAACAGAAACTAGTCAGCAGGAGAACGAGGCAGAAACAGGTCAACAACACAGGTAGATAATGCAGAAACTAGTGTACAAGACAAACGATCTGGCAACAGGTAACAGGAAACACTGACATATAAAGCCCAGGAGAAATTAGGACAATAGGGAACACCTGGTGGAAAGGGGTGGAGCCAATGACAAGCCAGGTGAGACAGATCAGGTTGTGACACTCAATAAATCATAGAGATTTATATTGATCTGTAGATCGACTGTACTGACTAATAGATCTGGGGAACATTATACCGGTCCACATACTTCTTCCAAATGTGTATATATATATTTTAATACATCTAAAAACGTATTTTTCCGCTTTGGCATTCATGGGTACTGTGTGTAGATTGATAGTATGATCAATTATAAATGTCATCTATAAGTAGGCAAAATGTGGAGAAAGACAAGGGCTCTAAAAACATTCCAATCAAGCCATTTAAAAAAAACACATTTGCATTGAACTAGTTCAGTGTTAACCTGCAGATCCAGGATTACATTAGAAATACATTCTTGATGACAGTTTGATCCATTCACTCTGTCCCTTCTGATATGCAGTACAACACACAGAGTAATTCACGTTATGTGCGAACATGCAGATTAACTGTGGCCAAACCTGTGAAAATAAACCAGCCACAGCCACTAAATCGACTGCATATGCGTGTATCCTCTATGTCAGTCACCCGACAGGCTTCACCTTGACTTTCAACTCCTCACAGACTGTTTTCCTTGGCTGGTCTGGGGCCTGTAGCCTTGGTGGTCGTCCTTGGCAGATACTGGGATAATAAAACAACTCTTCCCTCCCTCCCTCCTTCTCTTGTTCGTTCATGCCTCTAGAACTGTCATTTGTAGCACGTACCCCCAGGCTTGTGACACAACATAGCCTGATAAGTTTTCAGACAGGATACAAATTCCACATCATCGGTCATTCCAGCTGGGTATATAAGCGCGCTCTCTGTGAGGGGTTCAGTAACTGGGCCATGACACTGCAAGGCGACGTGTGTGTGGTGACTGGAGCTTGTGGGTTCCTGGGGGAGAGGTTGGTCCGTCTGTTACTGGAGGAAGAGAAGCTCACAGAGATCCGTTTGCTGGACAAACATGTCCGACCACAGGTTTTACAGTCTCTGGAAGGTAAACATCTCATTCATGTGTCCATGTCTACCATCGATGGGGGAAATGTAGGTCTTTAGTACCTTGTTCTCTTTTGTTTGTTTCTTTTTCCTTCTGCCGGGTTTGTTGTCAGAGGTCAGAGGTGACACTGTGCTCAGTGTGTTTGAGTGCGACATAAGGGACCGCGAGCTGCTGATACGGGCTTGTAGAGGAGCATCGCTGGTCTTCCACACTGCGTCCCTCATAGATGTTACTGGGAAGGTGGATTACAGCGAGCTCCACGGAGTCAATGTCAAAGGTAGGATCAGATATCACTAAAAGCTTCGGTTCGGGAATGTCAGATTTCCGACAGGGCGTTCGTACAAGCACTGTGTGACTACTGTGGTGGTAAAAAGGTCTTTATGAAATACATTCGATTTGACCCAGGATATTGACCCACATTGATCTGCTAATGAACCTGCGGTCTTCCTCAGGAACCCGGCTCCTTCTGGAGACGTGCATACAGGAGAACGTGCCGGCGTTCATTTACACCAGCAGCATTGAGGTGGCCGGGCCCAACTCCAACGGTGATCCCATCGTCAACGGCGACGAAAGCACCGCCTACACGTGCTCCCTGAAGTTCCCCTACAGCCGGACCAAGAAGGAGGCCGAGCAAGTGACCCTGCAGGCCCAGGATGAGGCGCTCCCGAACGGAGGCCGACTGGCCACCTGCGCCCTCCGGCCTATGTACATCTACGGAGAGGGCTGCCGTTTCCTGCTGGGCCACATGAGCGACGGTATCAGAAACGGAGATGTGTTGTACCGCACCTCGCGCCCAGAGGCCCGCGTGAACCCGGTGTACGTGGGGAACGTGGCCCTGGTCCACCTGCTGGCAGCACGAGCGCTGCGAGACCCCCGACGAAGAGCCACCGTCGGAGGGAACTTCTACTACATCTCAGACGACACGCCCCCCGTCAGCTACTCTGACTTCAACCACGCCATCTTATCTCCGCTTGGCTTCGGCATACAGGAGAAGATTCCCGTGCCCGTCACACTCCTCTATCTCATCTGTTTCTTCATGGAGATGCTCCGGATGTTGCTCCGCCCCTTCTGGCGGTTCACCCCGCCGGTAAATCGGCAGCTTCTCACGATGCTGAACACGACCTTCACCTTCTCCTACCAGCGGGCCCAGAGGGACATGGGGTACGTTCCCCGGCACAGCTGGGAGGAGGCACGCCAGCGCACCATGGATTGGATGGCTTCGCAGTTACCGAAGGAGAGAGAGCGAGTGAAGGCTGAGTAGTTACCACGGGATATGCTAATTACCCTGAGTTTATAGCACACCGTCATACCCAGTCGGAGCATCTTTTTCTCATTAATGTAATATGTCAAAGTGCCTATTAAAGTTGTGTGAAAACACTCCCTAAAATGGATTTCTTGTATTGTATTGTTCTTGCCACTCTGCCTGGTACATTTTGAATGATAAACGCATGAAAAGCAGAAACTCCTCCAAATCTTAAACTCAACAGACCTAGACGTCCTTGGCCCAGTTCTCCGGAGAAGAGAATGTTTTCTACAATCGAAGTTAATAAGATAAGATTCATCAGTCATATATCAGTTGAAGGGCTGCTACTGTTATAAGGTCAGGAGTGAGAATCAATGGCTTAAGACCAGTGACAAGGTCACATCCACATCGCCAGTAACTCTGGCATGAAAACAAACGTCTATTGATCAACAGTGATGTCATCACGGAGACACAGCCAGTGGCCAACCCCCCATATAGACAAGCAAAGGGTCCTTCACAATACACAGACCCACAACTGAGGCAAGTATATGGTTGTTTTCTCCGGCCGTGTTTACTTTGTCGGCTGAGCTATAGGTCAGTTCGGGGGCGGAACTTACCACAACCACGCTGTGAACAATAATCTGATGTTGTAACTATTTCCCTGCCAGGCGTTGTGAAATACGTTTTTTTCTTCAACTTAGTTCTCCTAAGTACATTCCTGCCCTGGTTCTGTGCGCTGCTTATTGGCAGGGAATTAAATAGCGTCTCTAAAGCAAAAGTGAACTGCAAGACATAATAACTAGGTTGTTCAAATTACAGATCTCAGACCAGACCAAGCCACGGACCAAGTTGCCATTTATGGACCGGTTTTTCAAGACAATGGGCTGGAAAACAAAAACAGCACCAACACTTCTCAGCCTACTATTCTTGTACGTGACATCTGCAAGAGGTAAGTACCACTCTTCTCTATTGCAAAATTGCATTGCTCAAACTTTAGTTAACAATACTTTAACGAGCTGTAGCATGTTCAGATGTTGTAATGCATGACCTTTTTCTGCAAATAGTGGATCTGTCGCTGTTGCCGTTGTTTTTGCAGTCGTTGTCCTCAGATCACCCCCTGAGAACGTGTCCCCTCACTTTAACTAGCAGCGAGCGATGAAGAGCCCAGATCACATTGTGCCGACTTCCACAACAGCACCTGGCCGTACCGTCAGCAGGGCTCGAAGCTACGGATGCAGTACCTGCTCTACACACCCAAAACCCCGGACTGTGCCAGCCTCTTCAGCCGGGACTCCCTTAGCACGAACACCACCTTCAACGCCTCCCTGCCCACCAAGATCATTGTCCATGGATACAGGTGAGAGGAACAGAGGCGAGAGGAGAAGAGAGGAGAATGAACTGGGCGCGAGGTTAAAGTACGCGCACTTACGTTGGGACTGCGAACACCCTTCCCGCTCTTCCTTCCTGCCCCCAAATTCAGGGCACTGGGGAGTAAGCCGTCTTGGGTGAGGGAACTGGCACAGGCTCTGCTGCATGCGCAGGATGCCAACGTGGTGGTGGTGGACTGGGTGTATGGGGCCTCCTTCGCCTACAACCTGGTGGTGGAGAGCTACAAGGAGGTGGCCGTCCAAATCTCTGTCCTGATCAACCAGTTGCAGGTGGGAGTCTACTTGATGTTTACGCGCTGATGCGTGTGATCTGAGCGTGCGGCCTGTTTTATTGAATGAATCACACCTGCCGTCTGTCCCACAGGAACACGGATGCAAACTGGAGTCATTTCACTTCATTGGTGTCAGCCTCGGGGCGCACGTGGCTGGATTTGTGGGGACCCTGTTCAAGGGCCAAATAGGAAGAATCACAGGTGAGTTCCCGGTCGATGTGACCCTGGTACAGTCCACAGGGCCCCACTGTCTGTTAAAAGGCTGTACAGGGCCCCACTGTCTGTTAAAAGGCTGTACAGGGCCCCACTGTCTGTTAAAAGGCTGTACAGGTCCCCACTCTCTGTTAAAAGGCTGTACAGGGCCCCACTGTCTGTTAAAAGGCTGTACAGGGCCCCACTGTCTGTTAAAAGGCTGTACAGGGCCCCACTGTCTGTTTAAAGGCTGCACAGGGCCCCACTGTCTGTTTAAAGGCTGCACAGGGCCCCACTGTCTGTTTAAAAGCTGCACAGGGCCCCACTGTCTGTTTAAAGGCTGCACAGGGCCCCACTGTCTGTTTAAAGGCTGCACAGGGCCCCACTGTCTGTTTAAAGGCTGCACAGGGCCCCACTGTCTGTTTAAAGGCTGCACAGGGCCCCACTATATGTTAAAAGGCTGCACAGGGCCCCACTATATGTTAAACGGCTGCACAGGGCCCCACTATATGTTAAAAGGATGCACAGGGCCCCACTATATGTTAAACGGCTGCACAGGGCCCCACTATATGTTGCAATATGCTGGCAACTTTCCCTAAATTCCCTGGTCGACCACAATTCTCCAGTTTGGAGAATTCCCAAAGTCAGGAGGAAATAATAGACAGAGCTGGAATCAGAACCATTTCTGGATCAGAAGAAATGTTGCACCACTAATCTCATCTGTGTCAAACTGAGTGAACGAGGCCTTCAAAGACAGAGCGTGTTCCGGAAAACAGCAAGGGAAGACAACAAAAGGCACCAATCTGAATGTGTGAACAAAGCAGCTATTGCCCTTCATAGGACACACAATAATGCCTTTGATTGTCCATCTGCACATTAACTATAGTGTTTCTGTCAGAGCTGATACTGTCACCTATGATTAAGACCTGACCCGTCAGCCACTGACCTGTCTTTCCTTAGGTTTGGACCCGGCTGGACCCATGTTTAAAGGAGCTGACACATATAACCGGCTTGACCCGTCCGACGCCCTGTTTGTTGAGGCCATCCACACTGACTCAGACTGTGAGATCATAAACAGCAACCAACAGTCATTGCAAAGACATTTCGCTAATACTTTATTTTGAGTCCTTAAAGTGTGTCTGTAGATTCCCTACAGGTTATATGCAGACGAGCAACATCTTAACTACTAACCCTAACCTTAGTACCAAGCTTAACCGTATCCCGTATCATAAATCTTATTCTAAAACAAAGCAAGGAGTTGCCACCAAATTGTATAAATCAAAAAATTAAAATTGGGACTGGAAAAAGTATATGCGAGATCTTTTATATTCTTTAAATCTTCTTTTTAGCACGTGGGTCAGTTTAACTGAAGGCACTCTGTTTTGTACCCCCTATCAATCTTTTCCCCTCAGATTTTGGGATTTCCATCCCAGTTGGCCATGTTGACTTCTTCCTCAACGGCGGGATGGACCAAACAGGTTGTGCGCGCTCCAAGTTTGAATCAAGTAAGTGCTTCCCGTGAAAATGATTAAGACAACTCCTTATCTGCACTAGACTAGACTAACTCCATCTGGTTGAAAAGACTGTAAAGAGACGTTTTTTGAATAGTTTAATTCAGTGGGATTTTCAGGAATTTCTACCTCAGAGCAATTCGATTTGCTCAGCCTAGACTGTGACGGGAGGATTTGGTTTGATTAAATCATTGTTACCAGTTTGAAGTTGATAGGAATTTATAGTGGGAATGAGGAAAGAACGTTTTTTTATAATAGTGCATGATATTTTGAGCTCTTTTCAGGATGCCCAAGGACACTGAACAATAACATTCAAGCAAACAACCAGGTTGAGATGTGGGAAAAGCTAACATAAACATATCAGTCTGTTTTTGAAAATGCTGATTGAGTCTGAGTTGCGTGTTGCTGAAGGGAGAGAGTTCCACAGTTTTGGGGCAGCAGCACTAAACGCCCGATCCCCCATTGTACAAAGTCTAGTTTTTGGGACAGTGAGCAGTCCAGTGTGGGAGGAGCAGAGACTACGACCTGTGTTTTATTGCTATTGAGTTTAAGAAAATTAGTAGTCTTCCAGTTTTTGATGTCTTGAAGACAGGTGTTCAGAGTTGAGGGGATGGGTGGGAGTTGAGTTTGGTGTTGACATAAATCTGAGTGTCATCTGGATAGAACCGAACCCTGAGGCACGCCTTGGTTGACAGGCGCGGTTTGGGATTTTGAGCCACCAAATGACACAAACTGCTTCCGATCAGCCAGATATGATCGGAACCAATCAAATGCCGGACGACATTAGCTCAATATTGTTGGAGTAGTAGAAGGATTTTAAATGTTTTATCCCAGGAATGTGGGCATGAACAGCTGGTTTATTACCTAGGAATGTGGAGGTGGAGTGAAATCAGTCCCAATCCTAAGAATCAAACTATTGAACAAGGTGGCGTTATGTTTACACAGGGATCCAGGTATTATCTTGAAACATCTTTTACCGTGTCTACTCTGCATAACCTCACTGCTGTGTTGTTAGCTTTTTGCGTTGCTAATGACCTGAATACATTTTACTTCTTGGTATCTGGATTCATCTACTTTTGCAGTAAGCTCCACGACAATATTAACAGTAAGCGGTTGGCCTTGTTGTCTGAGAATATTTGTTTGTTGTCAGTTCTTGTTTACTTTCCAGTGTACGGCTATATGATCTGTGACCACATGAGGGCGCTCCATGTCTACATAAGTGCACTGAACGGCAACTGCCCACTGATTGGCATCTCTTGTCTCACCTATGAGAACTTTCTCGAGGGCCGCTGTTTAGATTGCCAGCGTGTCTTCAATGGCACATGTCCACAAATAGGTGAGGGCTTTTTCAATATGCATTTCAGCCCCCCCCCCCCCAAATGTTATTCCGACAATTTTGTCGTCAGTACATTGCTTGAACAACTGTAAATATTAAATGACCATAATTATATATAGTCAGACGCTCCAAGCGCATACTCCAATCCTCAATTAGAGTAAAACCTGATGGTCAGATCTAATTTCAAATTGCACTCGGAAGCAACTGGCAGATAAATCAGTAAATGTACTCAGAAAGCTGTTCATCAGATATACATGCAGAAGGTCTGCTTTATATCTTACTTACACCTCTGTTGTTTTTTCTACATGTGTTCAGGGTTAATAGAGAACAGTGGTATAACAGTCCATCCTCTTCCCCAACAAGAAAAGCTTTTTCTCCTGACAAGCTCCACACAACCCTTTTGCGGTGAGTACGAGTATAAGGCATATGTAATAACACAGGGGAGGCAGTCCACCTTATGATTGGTGGATGCTCACTAGGACACACCCACAACTTAAACCTACTGCATGTTTGGTCAAATACATGTATATCTCGCAAGATAAATACCAAGTTATGTCTCCTTCCCTTTCTCTTCCTCTCTCACCTGTCTCCGCTCTCCTTAGCCCATCACATTCTGGTCCACCTGAATGTGTCCAGCCTGGACAAGAGTGCCGAGGTGCAGGTGACCCTAAAGACCAGAGGACTTCCAGAAACAGAAGAGACCCTCAGGCTGTGGGTACACCCTCTAACTCAAACATTTAGATAGGCGTGGCTTCTATAGCTATTAGCCCAGGATACATACCACTTCATTAATGTTTTGGAAGGAGAAGACTTGTTGCATTTAATAGCAACAGGTACTGCAGGCATGGTTTACATCAGGTTACTGTGATGAGTTGGCATGGTTTACATCAGGTTACTGTGATGAGTTGGCATGGTTTATATCAGGTTACTGTAATAAGTTGGCATGGTTTACATCAGGTTACTGTGATGAGTTGGCATGGTTTACATCAGGTTACTGTGATGAGATGGCATGGTTTACATCAGGTTACGGTGATGAGTTGGCATGGTTTACATCATCCATTTTGAGTCATCTATCCATTTCTACGGATTTCTATGCTCCAAACTCAAGAGGCAGAAACATACACAGCCTGATTCACAGCTGTTGACAGTATAATATGTAAACATGGATAATATTCTCAGTAACATGTGTGTGTGTTTGTGATGCAGCCACACAGACAGGAATAATTACAGGAGAGTGATCGGCCATCCAGTGACACTATGTGAGATTGACTCGATCATGCTGAAGAACACTGGAGCGCGCTTCTACAGACAGGGAGACATCCATTTTGTCTCTGTTTGCATATCTGAGTTTCCTTCTGTGAGGTAAATGTCTCTTTATCACGTCGTCGTATGTATGTTCACACACACGCACACACACACACACACACACACACGCAAGGAGTGTGTGCGCACTTACTGTTCTTTTGCATGCGTTTCTTTCTCTGTCAGGCCGGTGGCGCCCTTGTGTGTGAACAACATTGATGTCAGACGGGGCTCCCCATGGAACCATGACTTTGTGCAGCTGTGTGGTGATACCTGAAAACCCTCGTGATCTGAACACAGAGTCCATAAACAAACATCTGCTTCCTGAAAACCCTCGTGATCTGAACACAGAGTCCATAAACAAACATCTGCTTCCTTCGGCCGATCAACAATCCAGTAGTCTGAATAGTGTCCACTTGACTGCTTTCTTATTGATGAGAGATGCTTTGAAAGGTGTGAGCAGTAAAAAGGATGCCTATACTGTCATCTTAGTTGTCGTTGGGTCTGAAGGATATTAAATGAGGAGAGTTTACACTAGTTTACACCAGCAATTTGTGTTGCAGAAATACATATAAGCGCTGTCGTGTGTTCCTGACGGACAACCTTCTGCCAAAACACACTACTGATATTTTGAGTTTTCTAACAGCATTTCTATTATAGAGTATAACCATTCCAATTAAGCTGAATCCTACTTTGTTCACAGGCATTGTTGACGCACAACAATAAAAGTTTTACTGGAATGTCTGCACGTTCTCTTAACTGTACATCGGTGAGTTGTAAAAAGCAGATGTGTCCAGCATGCTAATTAGAACAGAGTTTGAGTTTAATTTTGTTTAATGTGATGACACACAGATGAATGAGAAAAAAAACATGAAAGACAATTTATATTCACCAAGAGCTTGCTGGAGAACTACTGGACCCATTGAAACCAGGTGAGCACATTCTGTGTATAAGCAGTTCATATTTGTTTGGAAAACAACAAAAACAAAACACTTCTATGTTTTCCTATTACATAAATGTACAATGTGTGAGGCATCTCACTTCTACAAGCTCACAATGCATCAGCGTGTGTCTGCCCGATCAATTTGGAATTACATTACGCCAATTACCAGCAAGACCTTTCTAGCATGTCCGAATAGGTCTTCACAAACAAGCCACATTTGTCTCCAGGCAGCCAACCCAAATGCGAATACGCATGAGTAGTTTGATGTGGAATCATAACATGAAAATACATTTTAACACAGCCTCCGTGTCAAACGTCTGCCCCTCCAGGTAAAGGAAGTTCATGGGAGGGACACAGTAAATAGAAGTACACTGTCATGTAAGTGATCATAACAAAAAAAAACAGCTTTATAACATGAGTCTAATCCGTGTCAAGGGTTTTTTCAGTGTGGTCATGAGAATGACAGGACAGAAAGTGAGGTACGCTGGGGTGAGAGTAGGATCTGGTGTTGGGGTGGCCTGGTCTCCCTGGGCAACCACGATTACATCTGGTGTCTCCCAGGGCAACCAGGATTACATCTGGTGTCTCCCAGGGCAACTACGATTACATCTGGTGTCTCCCAGGGCAACCAGGATTACATCTGGTGTCTCCCAGGGCAACCAGGATTACATCTGGTGTCTCCCAGGGCAACTACGATTACATCTGGTGTCTCCCAGGGCAACCAGGATTACATCTGGTGTCTCCCAGGGCAACTACGATGACATCCCAGTTTATCTTTCTTGCCTTGGCACTGGACACCTCAGGTTTATTCTGTCCAAATGTTAATGTGGTTCCTCAGATGGTAAACATTTTGTTAATATTATAATATACACACCATTACTGCAAAAACGACAACCTGGAACAGTTAGCTCTTCAGGTGAAACCATCACAGCTTAGGGGTTTCCGTGGGGGCCAGTGGAGCTCTCCCTCTCTGGTATCGCATTGGTAGAGCCCTAATCGAATCCGGTCCTGTGGAAACAACGGAAAACACTGTCACTGACAAGATGTAGGTCTGTTAGGAACTGTCAAGCAACACTGTGTCCAAGTACAGACAGCACTTCACGATCCATGCTATATACACACCTGCTCTTACAGAAAGGTGTCGGTTTCATTACGACGTCGGCCAACTGATCTGGTTTAGGGTGGAAGAGAAAACTGACCTATGATGCGTGACATGAACATGTGACATGTAAGTCACAACCCTCGCTCAGCTCTCACCGCTTCTGTCAACCCGACCGCTCTCAACCTTCACCCTCCTCAACTGCCTTATTTCCACACTAGCATTAGCCACTAGCTAAGCTACGACACTGTAGCGGCTACAGACCGTGTGTGAAGGTCAGCAGCCATTACAATGACAGCTGAACCAGAGCCCTTTAACATGCAGCTGTCCTGAAATCCAACCCGCTCCAACCCATCCTGCCCAAACCTGATCTGAGGATTTCGGGAACGGCGGGTGGCGGGAAGTCACATGGATTAATGGCATGGCACTAGATCTCTGACTGCCAGGATATTCCGAAAGTTCCCAGCATGCTCTAATCCTTGTTCATGTTGGGCGATAACACCCAGCTGAGCAGCAGCCTCTACATCCTGTTCCAAATTACAAACCTCCATCATCGTCTGCAGGCGCTGACCCCATCTGTCTGAGCTGACAGACACTAAAACGATCACTCTGAGGTAAACAGTTTAATATACTTAACCCTAGCAAACATTTGAAAATAGTAAAAAAAAACATGGCACTTTCATGGTATTTTAATCATTGCCAAAGCACAGAAAAACCAAGATACTGGTGCAAATAACATTACAGTTCCTGTCATGTGAGTAAAGAAGAGATATTAAATGAAATTAGCTGTATTGTGCTACATTTAGGTTTCTACAGTGATTTCGCCGATGCTTAGGAAAGACTTCTACAAGCAACCATGGCTGTATAATCAGACTGGTACATTTCCATGAGTAACACTACATGCTAACTGGCAGCACATTACATGTACCATGGCTGTATAATCAGACTGGTACATTTCCGTGAGTAACACTACATGCTAACTGGCAGCACATTACATGTACCATGGCTGTATAATCAGAATGGTACATTTCCATGAGTCACACTACGTGCTAACTGGCAGCACATTACATGTAGCATGGCTGTATAATCAGACTGGTACATTTCCGTGAGTCACACTACATGCTAACTGGCAGCACATTACATGTAGCATGGCTGTATAATCAGACTGGTACATTTCCGTGAGTCACACTACATGCTAACTGGCAGCACATTACATGTAGCATGGCTGTATAATCAGACTGGTACATTTCCGTGAGTAACACTACATGCTAACTGGCAGCACATTACATGTAGCATGGCTGTATAATCAGACTGGTACATTTCCGTGAGTCACACTACATGCTAACTGGCAGCACATTACATGTAGCATGGCTGTATAATCAGACTGGTACATTTCCGTGAGTCACACTACATGCTAACTGGCAGCACATTACATGTAGCATGGCTGTATAATCAGACTGGTACATTTCCGTGAGTCAGTGGTTACACACCAACTCTGACCAATCAAATCATCTTTATCTCAGGCTCATTCAAATATTTCACAAACTCTAAATGGTCACAGAATATTCATGAGATGCATTTGATGCATCTAACCAAAACATTTGAATCATTGCAAGCCACCACAGGCAATTGTAATTGCCGGGTCAGTGCAAACACACACCTGTAATACCTGCCCGGCCACACTGTCACTGCACACAGGTGTACTTACGTGTACTTACGTGTATCTTAAGCAGTGGCCCAGTGTGTAAGCTCCAGAACCCTGCACTCTACCTCAAATAATCCCTCTCACTCCCATAATCCATTAAGGACCCGGTCATATCGGCAAAGTCTTCCAGGACAAGGCTGGTGGAGTCCTCACCGAAAGGCATTTCCACGTCTGAGGGCCACGGCTGGCGCTGGGCCGGTGGTCCCCGGGGTTGGCGCGGGGGGGCCTTCTCTTGGATCTGCAGCCGGGGGGTGAGTGGCGTTGGAGGGTCTGACCTCTGGTGGGCTGGCAGTAAGTCCAAATCTACCCCAACTGATTCCTGCTGTTCCACTGGGGCAGCCTGGAGCCTGTACCTTTCACTGGCTGCCTCTGTCTCACTTCCTGGGGGGGAGGGGGCTAGGACGTGATAGAGGCTGGGGAGGCGGATATCGAGGCGCACGCCGCTTTTTGCAAAGAGCTTGTCGTTAAGAGCGTAGAGCTTGTTGGCGATGTCATAGCCAAGCATGACAGAGAAAAGGCGAGCGACGTAGCACTCCTTGGACAGCATTGTGTAAAGGCGCCGCCGGCGCCACGAGATGTATTGGCATTCCGTCTCCGCCGTCAGGGTCACCTTGGGATTAGGAAGAGGTCAAAAGGTCAGGAACGAGTGTGAAGGTGTGAAGTCAAAAGATTCATAACTCATGAATGCTTCCATGCTGTACCTGAAAATTCCCCTCCTCATTCGGTCTGAGAGACTCCCACTCAGGAGAGTCCAGGAACTGGTGAGGGAAGATGTAATGGAGGAACTGTCCTTCCAGAGACACACGAATCCTGGACATGAGAGGAACAAGAACTTTTCTCTGAATTTGGAGAAATTACCTCAAGACTAAACAGGGCGGGAAAATCACCCTGTGAACACAGACCTGGCCGAAATGAAGACCTAACTAATTAGTGTTTCATGGAGTGGCAAATAAGTAGCTGAACTATGAGTTCCCACCATTGCCTTCTTTTTGCTAGCAGTGTAAATGTAAAGGCATACAATATGATGCATATGACTTGTCCAACATGGTTATGTTAGCTTGGACACTTGCAAAGCTCATATGATGTGTTTCCATTACCGGTTCAGATTCTATACAAGCCATTTTAGATCCCATAACATTACATGGGAAATTAATTTGCACTACACATTAGTAAGAATGGAATAGTCCCAACTAAGCGAAATTAGGCACAGCTCCTCCCATTGCTGTGGTTACCTGCTTGTCTTGTATAAGCATACAATTACAGATGTAGGTTATACAAGCTAATTAGCTGTCTGCCCAGGGTGCCCCTACACTGACTGGGTAACTGACACAAACACTCAGTATCATACCACCTTTGCGTTCTGACATTTCAACCGATCTCACCTAAAACATGAATACCACCTCTCAGAACCTGATCCGTGTTTAATTATATGGTAAACGATAGTCCAGCTCTCTCTCGGGTTTCTGTCATACCCAATCCACACCATTGTCTTAGTCCCAGAGGTAAAATGTGAGGACTCAGAAAATTCATTTGGTATACACACTCTACTTTATTAAAATTGCATAACTTTCCAAAACTAACAAACTAAATGTAACTCTACAATCCACAAACATATTTTAACTTTATAGACAACGTTTTGGGGGTTTGCCGCCACTGTGTGAAAACAAATATAGCCTAAAGGTTTACACTTTTGGAGTTGGGATAGACTATAAATGTGAACCTACGCTTGTCTGTTCTTTCTAGCCTGATCAGTTCAAGACATACTGTGTTACGGTTAATTAGGGCTAATTAATAATTTGTGAATAGGCAGTTAAAATGTCAGGTTGGGATAGCCTACATGACACAATGTTGGTTTCCACTGTCACTAAAATGATTCAAGAGAAAAAGAAGCAATTCAGTCTTTATGTTTTAGAAGTTTCAAAATGCGTTTGAAAATAATAACAACTAGAAGTAATGTTGAAGATTAAGCAACGAGGTTGAAAGCCCCAATAATTAGTCAGAAATAATTTCTTGATAAGCCAAGGTTAAGTTTGGCAAACTTGAGTCTGCTCCAAAATCTACAATAGAATGCGCGCCAAAAATGATTGAAGCAAATGTATTACTGATTGTGCATTCACCACAGTTGGCTACTAGATCCTCCACTCTCTCACTCACCTGCCAGACAACAGATAGGACAGCTGGTCGATAGGCGTCTTTCCCTCCACAGCGTACGTCTCCTCTACGCCTAACGACAGAACCTTGTTCTCGCAGGCCCCCATAATGTCCTTAAACACCTGAACGGACACATCCAGGGGCAGGTAGACATTTGAGTAGAGGTCCGACAGCTCCGGGCTGGCAAAGCCGTTCTGTTGCAGCCTGAACACAAGGTGACAGATCTGGAGGACACAGGCCACCAGTAGCAGCAGGTTCCAGGTGAACACATCCAGCCCACACATGGTGATCCAGCCCCACAGACACTGGCAGACGAAGGCAGGCACCAGGAAGGCAAAAATGAAGAGGCATCCGTACGCGCCGCTGCCCCCCATGTACCCCAGAAACAGGATGGTGTTGCCCAGGTGGTAGAAGGCCCCCTCTGTGCTTTTGGACCAGGTGTGGCATGTTTGAAGGCCGTCCTGTAAATGTGTAAAGTTGCCTGCACTCATCCTGGACAGAGCCGGTTTAATATGTTTAAATGAAAACGGGTGCACTCAGAATATTCCAGTTAATAAAGCCGCTAGAACTTCTAGAATGTTTGTCATCCACTCAGCAGCAAGTATTTCCTGTTGTTGTTGTTACTGTTTGTTTCAGTGACACTGAAAAGTTTCCCCTGGAGTTGGTCTTTTCCTCAAAAGTTC
The DNA here is from genome assembly GCA_029465975.1 of Dallia pectoralis. Classification (NCBI taxonomy): domain Eukaryota; kingdom Metazoa; phylum Chordata; class Actinopteri; order Esociformes; family Umbridae; genus Dallia; species Dallia pectoralis. The sequence goes on along the minus strand of CM055731.1, from coordinate 20,593,149 downwards.
AGTCAAATAATGTAAAAAAAAATACGAATAAAATGCATACATTTAAAAAAGGTGTTCCCTTGGTCTACTAAAACTATAAAAACGATTGGAATGGATTTCTCCTCACATTGTGCTTCTCTCCCACTCTCTGGACCTTGCGTCCTGTATTTCCTTCAAGTACATTTTACTGCATCTCCTGATTTTTTCTTTTTCCCCCTCACCCATTTGCGTGCTCCGGAGAGCTCACAGTTGGCAGAGGGTGGGAGGGGGAGTTGAGGGGAAAGAGACCCTAAAAGGATAAGCATGTTTGGAATTGAAACCTAAGGAGTGTCACAGACAGAAAGCAGACCAGCTACTTAACATGACACGGTTCGAAAGAGAGGGAGGGGAGGGAGGAGTGAAATAACCAAGTGACAAAGTGTCTGCGGTCATGCGTCTTAGTAATTCACACTAATAACGCCTCTCCCTTATGCCAAAGCTAATATTTCCACCAGAACCACAGTCAAATTTCACTTGTCCACTATTGTGCCACGAGAGGGGCTCTGCTGATTCAGAGATAGTGAAGTAGGATGATTTTAAATGTAGGTTGGGTTAAAAACACGAACCCCCTCCCCCATATTTGACATAGTACAGCCCACCAGAGACACTATTTACAGAGGACAAGGGCACATGTCCCTGGGATAGGGGTTCGAATAAAGGGAGTGTCTCTGATCAAACCACTTGAGATATTGACAAGGAAGGTGGTGTTATACTAGGACAAGCCTTATCACACAAACACTGCTGATATGTTTCTGTGTTCCTGACTTAACTGTGTATTGGGGAGGGGGAAAACAGTATTAATGCTAAACGTATTCCTCTCTCTACTTTTCTACTCTGCTATTGTCCCACTAATGCACTTGCTGTAATCATACTCAAGCTTGCATAGTTATATTTAGTTTGGTTTGTTACACTGAACAGGTGCTGATATTATGCTGATTTGGTCACATTAAAAGTAATTGAGTGCATACTCATAGAGGGCAGTGAGTAAAGTCTTTTGAGCCTGCCCCACACTTCATAAGGTTAAGTGCGTAATAGCAACATGTTTAACCCCAAGTTCATATCTCTCATATCTCATACATCGATTCTATATGTGTAATATAAACATCAGTCAGACAGTGGATAGCACATGGCAGTACAGGCTAGCTTATTGCATGTGCAGGGGCAGGCAAGTGAGGTAGGTCAGTGTGTGGCTGCGTTCCTGGCAAGATTGTCAAGTCCACACAGGAGACTGGGCACTGGGCCAGGAAAGGAGAGCGAATGGAGACGCCCAGTGTTGCTGTATATACAGTAACATACTTCTGCAATACACTCAAAAGTACATGATGCATGATACAACCACAGTTACATAGCATGAACTGCCTTAAGTCGCCTAAAATTGTGTAATGCCATTTATCAGAGCCGTGCTCATTTGTCCAGAAACATTGAAGTAAATACCGCATTTGTCCTCCTGGACAAATGCTAAGTATAAGCAATTTGTCTCGGCAGACTTACGTAATGTTTTAAGTAGTCTCGTGGTAAGTTCTTCCAAGCTTCTTTCAGGATTTGCTGTACCTCTTTATTTGATTTTGGCTGCCTTGTGCTTATCGAGGTCCAATGAATCCCACACAGATTTAATTATGTTGAGATCAGGCCTTAAGTACTGTGAGTACTGTGTCCTTTTGGGGTTTACCGCTCTGTTGTGTTCCACAAGTTCCTCATGTTGTTCAAATTTCCTCATGCTATATCAACCACCATGTTCTCTAATGCACAATACAAATCGCATTATTTTCTTTTGTAAATTTTTTATTGCATTTATTGAAATGTTATACATAACAAAGAAACACTGCTCAGTCGAATTGCTGCAAAAAAAATCTGAGACTATTGCACAGTGCTGCAATCTGTTTATAGAACTTGGGACATTGCTCATTTTAATTGAGTGGTTCATTCAGAGTGTAGGACACCAACCACTTCGTCTCAGCGCTCATTATGTTTTATATTAGCTCTGGAAACTGCTAGATTTAGCTCCGACAACCACGCAACACTCAAAATAGATTAAAGTCCTTTATTGCCACCTGGAGTGGTTTAACATTGGGATTTGTTAAACTGTCTATTTTTGACGCATTTTATTCGACTAATTAGGCTCTTTACAAATCAGTTCAGCAACATTGTGAATAATTAGGCAAAAGATCTGCCATTGATGGAGGAAGATATTTGTTATGTCAAGTGTTGGAGCAGGAGTTATTTAAAGCCGAAGTGCATGCCAGTGAGCAGCTGTCACCAGACAGCCTTAAACAGAAAGGAGAATATCAAATGATTCTCAAAACAAAGCTTTTTGCATAAAGACAGTAGCGCCACACAGCGCTACTCCAATCAAAATTCCTGATCACAGTTGTTGGCGATGTTATCGCAACATTAGCTGTATAAATATACATAATTTTGCCGGCCTTCAAATCAAAGGCACTCCTTTGTAGCAACGTGGATTTTGTATACTCTGCCTATTCATGTGGGTACGATTGATATGACAGGACAGACTTCGATGTTCTAGTAGTACAATTAAATGATGGTTCATCCAGGCATTATCAACATATAAACTCATGTCTCCCTGCATAAAATACTTATTTAATTCCAATCAGAGGAACAAACTATACAGAATATTTGTGATGTATTTATTTTTAATGTAAACATAATGTTATATCATTCCTCACCCCACAAGAGTTTAATAGACACTTTAAACAGACAACTTTAGCTAGTGGTGAAAGTTTTATTGCAGTATTTCTGTCACTATTCACTTCCTTTCGGACGAGGATGTGTTTAAGAATGAAACTGTAAAATTCTCCTTAAGGCTCATAAATTTGGCTCAGTGCAACACCAGTAATGATCATTTGATTGTTATCCTTGAAGTGATCACATCTGCCCCTCAAGTTGAAAAATAAATACAAATGTGCCAATCCAGAATTCACTTCAAGACAACCGCCCAACAACACACTGTAAGAGAGTAGAAAAAACAATTAACATTTAAACATTAACTTCATGCAGTGCTCAGTCTGTCTGAAAGTGATTCTGTTCAATGTGACAGAGAAGGTCAAGCCTACTGGGGGGCCTCAAGCATGATATGGATAAGATGGGCCTACTTATTAACTTTCTGTCAGGTATAAAATAACATATGTTAACAATAACAATCCCCTGAAATGTTTCCTATTTTTTCTATATTGATATTTAACACATTAAGGTCTGGGCCCCTGTACACATGATAGCTGGCCAAACAAGCGGACTAAAAATAATGCTCGCTGACATCACCACCTCTGTTGAGATTTCCTAATATCGTTTAATCCAATTCATACATTTGTCTAGTTAAAAGTAAATTCCCCAAGGATTACTAGAGTATAATCAAAAAATAGCATCTGCTCCATAGGCACATTTTAAATGTGACACCAAAAGAGAGTTCATTGTTGGGCAGGTGTCAACTCTAGTTTCATGCACACACACCGTTCAGCCACATCTCTGATATAATGTTCTCAACAAGCACACTTACCAGGCAGAGACAATAGATCTGCATTAAATCTTAAATCCGAGTGCCCTCATACATTCCTTATGTGCCTCGATGAGATCTGTGCAACTTCCCTCGCCCTTCTCAATGATGCTGTGAAAGAAAATAATCGTCAGCAGATGAACTTTCACTACATAAACAAAATCCGTTAACGAGTTTTAAGATAGTAAGCCTACCAGGCGTCCCTGACTTTCTTCGTCTCCGGGCACGCACAACATGCTTTCAATGGTTTCTTCTGCTCTGTGCATTCACTGGCAGTTGACTCATTGCAGGCAGCAGATACGGAAGACATTTTCAGGCTGTATGTAACAGTAAAAGCGATTAGCAAAGTCAAATTTGCACAAGATACTTATACAAACATTTTACAAAGTGACATTACTTTATACATATTATTGGGTAGCAGGGTGAGGCAGATTTGAATTTTGACGGATAGATCTAGTAATGAACTCAAAACACATGTCAAAGATGTTAACTACTACTAACAAGCTGTCATTGAACGTCTGAATCTAACGTTACTATCTAATTCACTGGTACATTCTGTTATCAGGAAGTAATCAACATTATTCGTACTCAAATTCTAATGGCGACCAACCACAATATTTAATCAACATAATGCTCGACATTTTCATGACTTCAACTTACATACTTAAATAACTGATATGTTTCAAAACACAGGGAAGCCAACGACAACTCACGTGTGTCCTTGCCGTCCTTCCTACTTATTTTTTCCTTGTTACGCAATTGCGGACGTCAGAAAGAATTAAGAAGTACTTCCGGGTAAGGACGTTTCATAAGAAAGGTTCCCACTTGCTATAGTAGAAAGTATTTATTTGTTACAGAAATTGTGTCTCAACACTAACAGAAAGTTGAAAACATATTTCTTGAGAAATGTTGTTTTCCACTAACACATTATGTTAATATTTATTGTTAAGGGGCACTGGATATAATACTGCCTTTAAACCCTACTTAATTTTGCCCCGTCCATTTTTCCTACCATTATAGTGGCCAAAATACACGGCACTGTGGTATTTATTTACATGTAGTACCATAGTACATTTTTGTAAGGAATGTGTGAATCTAATCTTTACAGGACATTCAATAACAATTAGTAATATTAAACACATCCAAACATATTGGATCAAACCTATTCATTTAGCTAAATATTTTGTTTGTAAACAATTTTAATATAATTTAATAAATACTGTTATGGAAAACTATATATTTTTCTTCTTGGATCTAAAATGCTTTCATACAGGGAAGCTTAACATAGGTCTTTGCTTGACAACTCTGTTTGATGTTCTCAGGTGGCATTAAAAATAGAACGTATAAGAAACCCTTTAGGCCAGTCGATATATATTGATTGCGTTGTTTAGAAGTGTAATTTAGTCTTGTGTGACCTTTACTTCACACAGATTGGCAGTTAATTCATTTAACCCCTTACATAACCAAGTTTTCAATAACACTGTGACCCCATCTGACACTCGTAAACCAGGTACTGGGAGCATAATCAGAAGAAATGCGTTTGCAGTATATTATTCCAACACACATATACTGTATATATACACACACATGGCAATGTATGCACAACATGTGTTAAAAAAAACAACATTAATCAAGTGTTTGATAATAATTTGATGGTGACTTGCTGCTAAACTTTTCAGTATGTTCCCTGCTTGTTGTCAGATCAGGTGACACTAGTTGAAAAAATTGAACACCAGCTATTGTATTCAGTGTAAATGTGATCCTGTCTTGTCTTTTGACTGGGCTTGATTCATGTGTGCATGAAGCGGAAACACTGAATTGTTGATGAGCTGCATGGGAGGGGAGAGAGAGAGAGAAAGGGGCAGAGAGAGAGGAACAGAGTGTAAGGTCTAGCAGACACTCTCCTCCCACCAAACCGCTTCAATAAGCCCCGGCTACAGGAGCTGTGATGGAAAATTACCCCGAGTTCAAACACAGGTCTTCTCAGAACAAAGTTAGACTTGATTCTTCACCAACCCAGGGAAGGATGGCCAGCGCGGTCGGCTGAACCCGGGGTCTGCGTTTTGCTTCTGGGATGGCAAACTCTCAAGTCCCTGTTGGCAGACGCACAGCCAGCACCTGTGGATGGCGAGCTATATTTCTCCCACAGCTTAACAGGCAGTCTCTATCTGTGTATGGCAGTGAGATAGCTGTGGAGAAGGAATGCATACGCCAGCTGCAGAGTGGAGTCTGGGTCATCCATCCATTCAGCCCCATAAGGTATTCTTTCATAACTACTGTTGGTGCTGCCTTGGCATTTTGTCTATCCTTGTACAACACAGACCGCATACCTTAGGGATGTCTTGGCATTTAGTTGGTCAAAG
>CM055731.1:20567475-20586760 GCA_029465975.1 Dallia pectoralis | reverse complement strand
AGAATTTTTTTATTAAATGATTTGGATCTAATAATTCAGTTTGCTCTCATTCTAGGGCAGGAGCAGGACAGGAGAATAGGAGGAGAATATGTGCAAATAAATAAGCGTCTCTCTGAAACTGACGTACTTTTCCCCCGGGCGAATGTTTGTGGGCAAAGGTCTCATTATGTGTAAACCATTAAACCAAATCCAGAATAATGAATGAGAAATTTACCATAGAATCCAGTGGCATTTTTTCCAACACAAATTCATTGCGGCTTTATATTCTGCGGCACGGCTGTTCTAATAACGTTGTCCAAAATACAGCTTAATGAATACCTGCAGCTTGTCCTTAATTGATCCAACACATCATTAACCAATTAGCCCATCTCATTTATGTGTTAGATCGATTCGTTTTTGGCGTGAAGAGACTTATGGAAGATTGACACCTCTTTCACCTCCTCAGGTGGTAACCCTTCCTGAGAGTCATGGCCTCAGATTTAGAGGTGCTAACCCTCATCCCAGCCGCTTCACACTCGGCTGCGAACCGATCCAGTGAGTGCTGAAGGTCACCGACCGATGAGGCCATCAGGACCACATCATCCGCAAAAAGCAGTGATGTGACCATCCATTGTGGTAACATTAGGTGGATTTGCAATATTGGGTGGACAGGTAGCGCTCTCAGGCAGAACAGAGAAACCAGCAGGTAGTACCCGGGGTATTGTAGCAGTGTGCATTGTCTCCCAGCTCAGATGTGTAAGTCTATAGCTCCTTTAGAGTTATTTTCTCCTGCCATTTCACTCACCCCACTGTTTGGTTGTTTTTGTGTCACTACGTTTATTTCCTTGTTAAGAGTCCTCTGTCCACAGTTTCCATCACATACATTCACTTTACAATAGCATTCTTTATCTCCAACAGCCTTTTCTGGTCAAAGATGAGGCAAGTCCCGAGTCGAGTCACAAGTCAAAGCCAACAATTCTCAAGTCGAGTCCAAAGTCCTACCATTTTAGTTTCGAGTCATTTCAAGTCATCTTACCACAGAATTTATACAAATCATGTATGTCTGTTAGATTTGTATGTATTTAAAACCTTTTTCTCTGACAGGTTGATGTTAATTTTCGGCTAGATAATGATATCTTATGGTGCATTAGCGCGTCAGTCTGCAGTCTTTTTTGACATTCATTGATCACATCGGCAAAAGTAATTTGGTGGACTTCTTTCAGCCATATTAAGACAAACACCCAGTTTCCATAGACACATTAGTCTAAATAGGGAAATAAATTAGCATGCTGGAAACAAAATCAGTAAAAATGATTGTGGCCTTCTGTCCTTAAAAAAGTCAAATATGTTTCTATTTGGCCAAATACTTTGAGGTGTGTAGCTGGGATATTGGACTGTCAATACTGTCCTGCTTGTCTGAGCTGTCAAAGGCACCAGTCTCCTCTTTCATGTCTGACTCCGGGGGTAGGGGAGCGGATGTGAATACAGTTGGAACATAGTCTGGGGAGCGTGGATTCTTCACCTGTTTACCTGGATTATAAAGAAACTCTTGAGTCGACAACATAAAAAAATATTTAATTTTGAATAAAAATAATTTTCAAGAACAGCAGAAAAGTTGTATAATAGTGGTCAGCTGATGGTTCAGAAGAACTCATTCGTGCATTGTTGAATTGACAACTTTGTCTACCTGAGATGAAGTGGGTACTACACAGCCTGCTCCCGTCGTTTGGCAGCCAGCCCTTTCGGTTTACAGCAGATATCCAACGCTGCTTTCTGTCGGGATCGCGCGGAAAACGGTAAAAAGACAACGAGGTCCCTGGTATTCTCCTATTCCTACAGCCGGTCACCACGCATGTGTGTACCATAATAAGGTCACCAGAATGCATGGGGGTAGTGGTGACTCCCAAAATGGTGGCTCCCTGTATTTGACAAAAGGGACGTTAGGTAGAGTCACGTGTGCTTTTTAAGCGTTGTGATTGGTGGTTATAGAGCCTCGTTCACCCCCAAGTTTCTGACGTCATCAACACACGACTAGTATGTGTTGTCTGCTGGTGCTAGTTTAGTTAACCGTTCATATAAACTTGTGTTAGCTACTCGTTTATCTTGAAACATATATTTAATTTCCTACAGTATCAAACGCTGCAAGCATGGCTGTGGAATCGCGAGTCACACAAGAAGAAATTAAGAAAGAACCCGAAAAACCGGCGACAGAGAGAAGGTACTACTAGCATTTGGCTAATATATTAACGCCGTTAGCTAGCTCATCACGCCCGCTCCAGGTGGTTAGCTAGCTACCTAGATTTCGAAGTGTTCACATTGTTTTGGGGAGGTATTAAAACGAAAACAACATTTCCCCAGGTAAATGCATGTAAACGGTTAGATTGCTTTGCAACCAGGACTGCAAATATGATTCATCAGATTACTTTTTATTTTTATTTTATTTTTATATCTCCATTGCCTTAGTTATGCGTCGTTACATGTTTCAGGCTAAACACAAATCTACAATGAAGTATCCGAGCTCGGCAAAAACACGTTTTTCGTCCTGCGTATAATCTAGAAAACTAGTTGCCTCACCGGCTATTGAATGTGCCAGCGGATAAACACATTTGGTAGTCTAATGCGTTCAAATTGTTATTTTTGTCGCGGTCATAGTGGCAGTCCTTAAGCATGTTCTACGTGAACTTAGTAATCACATTTGCCAAAATCTGGCAGAGCCATGTTGCCAATGGGATGGTAATAGTGAGGGCATGTTAACTAATAATATAAGTAAAAAGTATCTAACTAAATACAAGCATCCTTGTGTGTGACTATCCCAAACCTTGCAAACGGACCCAGGTTTCAAGAAAGACTTGCCAATCTGAGCCATAATGGCAATTCTATATTATCTTGAGCTTGTGCATGAAAAAAATCGAATAATATACTACTCTAAACTATACTTTTAGGTACAGCTTTATTAAAGTAATATGTATATTCCAAATGTTAAGTTCATGGTTACAAAAAACTAGGGCACAGTTTAAAATCTAGCTTTTTCGTAGCAATAAATGTGTAAAAACTACAATAGCTGTTAAACCAATCTTTAGCCCTAATTGGTAGCCATGGCTACAAACACAAAGCAAGGTAAGTAATGTACTTCAATCGCTAAGAGAAAAATGAGGGACTTGCAAACCTAATGCAATCAAACCACTTAATGTTAACGTTGTCTTAGCCACTATTTAGGGTTAATTTTAGCCAGAGAATTAAGTATAACCAGAACAGTACTAGCACTCTTTCGAAAAGACCATATGGGTGTGGTGTGGAATACTAATGCAAACCACTATATTCACTCGGGTACTACATTATTGAATGTATTTGAGTTTTGAAGATTGTGCCAATCACCTTTTATAAAAAATGTCCCTACAGACTTGTCCACTTCTACTCCGAGTATTCACCACAACTAATGGCAGGCACCACAGGCCGGACGAGTTCGGGAGAGGGAACGTTCCTTCCAGTGAACTCCAGATTTACACCTGGTAAGACTTGATTAGCAGCTGTAGGTTGGGCACTAGATGGCATCAGAATACCTCATTACATACACAAACTGTCCATCTCTGGGTGTTTATGAGTGTGTCTAATTTAGGTTGGATGCTACACTGAAAGAGCTTACAAGTCTTGTGAAAGAGGTCTACCCTGAAGCTCGAAAAAAAGGCACACATTTTGGCTTTTCCATTGTCTACCCGGAGCCTAAGCGACAAGCTTACAGGTAATTGATGATTGTCATTTTAAGAGCAACTTTGGAATAAACTGCATTCTGTTCTTTTTTTATTTGCTATTACAGCCTTTTCCTTCAAAATTGGGTCAATTGGGCAAAAAAAATTGTAGTCATTTCCAATTTCTGTATGTAAAACTGAAAGTAGATGTATTTGCTTTAGGGATTTTCTTTACTGGATGTAATTATCAGGGTTGGTGTTGTCTACTGCACACCTCCACATACATCTCAGTGTGTTTCGTAAATAAACATTTCTGTCAAATGTGATTGCTGACTGGTAAATAACTTAAAAGCGCTCTAGAGGCGATTTACATCATAATTCAAAGATGGTGAAACCAAACACATCATAATAAAAACTGCTACTCTTAACCTATCATTAATATACCTTTTTTAATTAGAACTGAGTATGTTGGTAGAATAATTATAACAGAGAACTGTAAATGAATAGCTGCAGACAAGTGTTGGTCTGTTTCAGGGTGAAAGATATTGGCAACACAGTGTCTGGACGAAAGGGTCCGGATGACGCCATGACCTTACAGTCCCAGCGGTTTCGTATCGGAGACTACCTGGACATCGCCATCACCCCTCCCAACAGAGCACCCCCGATCCCAGGACGCATGAGACCCTATTAATACAATGTGGCCTGTCATTTAAACATTTCCCCTAGTTACCTATGTGTATGACGCCAGATGTTTTTATTTACTGTTTTTTATTTCCTAAAACATGTTTCCTTAAAGTACAGTTGAACCATTCTATGTCTGGGAATGTTTTGAATTAAAATGTTTCATTTTCAGTTTGTGGACAATTTCATGCCACCCAAGATGGAATTGCCTGCCATATTGTCAATCAATCACTTCTTAACACCTAAATTAACCCAGGAATCATCATCATTTTATATTTATTAAAGGTTATATATACACACACACAATACATAACACAGATAAGACTGCTACTAAAGTGTGGATTGGGGTTTGTGAACCTACATAATTCAGACAAAGGTGTATAAACAAATTTTGGGCACCAAGACAGTCAGTACATGGGACCTCACTCCGTAGGCTAAATTACTTAAGGCAGGAAATATCATTGTATTTCTAAATCAGATGTGCGACTTTGTACACAGCGCTAGTTCCTACTCCCTGCACATTTTCCAGCCTCTTCAGCTCTGTCAGACACAGGAAGTAGATGGGGGCCTTGGTGCCCACCCCTGTAATCCTCTTCAATTCCTCCTCTGGAAACCCTGCATCTGGAGAAGGCACAGCAGAGACTAGAGATGATACCAGCTGTCTGGACTGTCAGTTTAGTCAGAATGAAATGCAATGACTATACAGTCATCTGAAAAACTTTTCATATTTTGACATGGATCTGTCAAACTCACTTCCTGACAGATACCCAATTTAACAAATGACCCCGAAAGAAACGCTTGCCATCATGTGTTCAACCAAAATAGACAAATGCAACTTCATAATTTCTATTAAAAAATAAATAGGTATGTGACTAGCTTTAATAGCTGGTGATGCCCCTTTTACAGAAATAACTTAATTTAACCATGTATCGTAATTGTCCAGTCTCTTGTTGATTGGACATTTTGCCCATTTTACAATAGTCATACTAGAGCACATGTCCCCCCCAGATACAGTACCAAGTTATTTCACATCACAAAAACATGGCATTTTAACAGGTGTGTAGCCTTCATATCCACTTTCAATAGATTTGAGATCTTGGCTTTGACCCTGCAAATTTATTCCTCTTTAGGAATTCTGCTTAGCTGCGGCAGCTTAACCATAAAGCCACCGCCTCAATGCTTTTATGTTGGTACGTGGCTATTTTGTTCAAAGGAGGTGTTTCGTTTTTCACCCAACATGATATCTGGCATTGCATCCAAACAACTCTCCATTTGACTCAGTGTGCCAGAGCACATTGTCCCAGTAGCTGTCGCCTTGACCAAGGTCATGTCTGGTCAATATCAGTTGTGTCTTGAAGTTCTTTTTCAGAGAACAAAGACTTCTTCCTAAACCTCCATGTAAATCCAGTTTATGCAGTCCCTTTGGAAGTTGACTCGTACACTAATCATGGATTGTGGCAATCTGTCGATCCCTTGAGGTTCCCCTGTTTTCCCTCTCCATTTGTAGATAATACAATGAACAATGAACTTTAAATAGCTTGAAAATGAGATTGTAAACCCTCCCAGATGCACGGGTATCGATAGTCTTCATTCTGAGTGATTCTTTTGATTTTACACCATGTGTTACCAGACACCACTATTGTCATTATTACAACTGAATCAAGCTCAATGTTTATGGAAGAGTACTTTAAACTACACTTTTTTGATTTGCACCTGTGTGTCTAAATATATTAGAGAGGACAACCTTCTCAGGGGTTTATATACACTTTCTCACATGATTGCGAATGTTCTTCCTAATGTGCATTAAGTACTCTGAAAGTCTCCATTCTGTTTCACTATTTGTACTGAATGTATTCAGATTTTCTAAACTAAACCAGTCATTTAAAATCGAACAAGCATTAGCATTTTGTAACACTAATTGTCCCTTGTGAGAATTTCATCGTTCCTTTGTTCTCAGTGAAAACATCCAAATCCCTCATGTACTTGTTAATCTCAGATCGTTGTATAGATTTTGGTTGACTTTTATTTAGAACAGATTTAAGTCAGCTCAATTCTAAAAGGTTTTTGTATTTTTTTGCAACCTCACCGTGACCTTGCTCTTCTGTGGCCCTGTTGATTTTTTCAACAGCCTGGTTGAGGCTGGATAAAGGTATCTGTCTAAGGTAGCGTGGAAGACTCAGGAACTCCATCTCTGATACCAGAGCCAAACGTTGGGCCCTGTGGGAGCAACAGAGAGGAGGGAGTAGAGCTATAATTAGTAGTAATTCAAATATATTGGACATGGTTAACTTACTCTGTCCTCTGTGACCCCATGAGAATGTACCTGTTCTTCTTCCCTGTTACAGCATGGATGTTTGATGGCTTTAAGTGTGGCTGAATCACTGCTGTGGGGAGCTTCTTGCTCTGAGAAATCAACTGAGATCAAAGATGCATTAGAACCACTCAGCACAGAGAATTTAAAAAAATAAAAATTAGAGCTACACACAAACAGTAAAGATGTCCCCCCATCTGTCTGTACGCAGGACAGTACCCATATTTCCTGGTTCATAAAATAACTTCCACCAGCTGCCAGTCCACTCACCTTAAAGATGCCCTGTGTGACAGCACTTAAGTCAGGCATCTCAGGGGTGGATGGCTCAGTGCAGTGTCTTCTGACACGTGGGGTCCCAAGGTTGAATGTCTGGGTTGGACCATCCTGTTCAAGTACAGGGATTTCTCCAGCACACATTCTCTGCTCAACGCCAGCTTCACCAGCACCATGACCAGCACCACCTCTCTAAAAATCAGGGATGTACAGTCAGAAGCAGTAAGGCAAAAAAAATCAGAATTTCAACACTTGCTTGTAAAAGCGGCGTTAATGAGGAGAAACCATTCCCCGAAATGTGATCCACCTGCATCGTCAGAACACGTTAAAAACGAACCTCCAGGAGTATATCTATATCTGCAATGAAACAAATATCCTTAGCTATCCGGCAACTGAACAAAGCGGTTTCACTTTACATGGGATGACAGAGAGTTTCCCAGAAAGGACTCCAAGCTAGGCATCTCTGGCATCGGTTTGTCCTCTGCGCATCCAATGATTGAGATCTCTGGGATATATGAACGGGCTTGACTGGAGCCTCTATTTGGGGCTGGAAGGTCCATGTGATTGTAGCCTACATCAGCTTGTGTGTCTCGATCACCCTGCAACAAACAGAAGATAAATCCCTCTGTGTGTGTGTAAGTGGAATGTTTAGTAGTGTATAGTGCACACCAGCAAAAACACACAAACACACAAACACACTGACAGGTTTACAGTAAAACGCACCTTCCTGGTACTGAGCAACCTGTTGATGTACAGCGTCTCAAACGCCGGGACCTCAGGGGTGTCCTGGTGGTTGCCAAAGCGACAGGGAGACTTTGGGTCACTCCCTCCATTCAGTGGAGGGGGTGAGGACGCGGAGGGTTGCGGCAACTTGATGATCTTCAGACCTGGGGTGGAAAACACTGGGGCTTCAGGGGACTCCATGGAAGCCAGATGGTGCGTGGTTGATTTTGAGGGTGGAGTGGAGAGGACAGGTGTCGGTCTATGTGACAGTACTCCCGAGCCAGACGACAAGGTCCCGCTGTTAACAGAACAACAGCATTCCATAAGACATAGAGCACAGTAAGACTCATCTAGTAAGTAAGACTCAAAATAAGGCCTCACTTCCTGGGTGGACCTTTAGAATCTGTTAACCAATGAAGATGTTGATCTGAGTCATTGAAGTAGCTGCTGACAAAAAACAGCACAGCGGAGACAGACAAACGATATTATACTACACACCCGAGAGGCTTGCCGTCCTTCTTGCGCTGCAGGTCCATGGTGAAGTCATTGTTGAGACACATTGAGTGTTCTGAGAGGCCAAAGTCCACAATGCGGGGTGTGTGAAGGTCGTCGTCGCCATCGTCCAGGTGCAGCGTGCACTTGGGGGTTTTGGGCATGGACAGATGCATGTCCAGATAGGGTGGAGATGAGGTCTTCACGGGTGTCGATCTCAGCTGGAAAGCAGAGCACCAACACATACCCTCTTCAGGTGGATCTCAGACAGTCCAAAGTCAGAGAGTTGCGGGGTGCGCATTGGGTCAACGTAGGGCATCTTCGGAGGGGTCACAGAGGGCTGGTGTCCCTCTACTTCCACCATTCCCTCTTTTAACTCTGCCTCATCCTCTTTTGCCGAAGCATCTGAATCTTGACCGTTTGACTCTGCAGGGGAGAGACAAGCCCGCTAGATCACCTGGCAGCATTTAGGATTGGCACATTCGGTGAGAAATAGGTCCAGTGAACCAAACCTCAACTGAAGTGTAAAAAACACTTTCTTACCTGGATGTTTCTGTGTGTTTGTAGGTGCATTGTAGCCATATTTTTCAAAGTGTCTCCTAAGTCTCTGGATGTCCTCTGTGGTCCTCTGCTTTAGCACCATACAATTTGTGATGAAGCTCCTCACGTCTTTCTCCACCGCCTGTTGGACAAGCAGCTGCTTCTTTACCTGGCCCTGGAAAACAAGCCAGTTGTGAAAATATTTATTAATCACTTTGAAGTGTTAATTAGCTAACAAGTTCGCTGCAAGAAAAAGGCAACCTAGCGGCTGCCACCTTGGCAGTTACCTTGAGGGCCCTAACCTCCGAGTTCAGCTCATGTAGAACACGAACCCCACCTTCAATGTTAGGATCTGAAACAGGTTGACATAATATGTAAGCAAAGCGAAGTATAGGTAAAATACTAGTGTAATTAGTAATCGTGTCCTTCCCGTTTGCCATAACATATATCATTGTACATTGTAAGCATTACACGGTTATTTAAATAGTAATCTTTAAGTAATGTGAACTGAACTTTACTTGATGTTCCGCTGTTGTGATGGGCTTGGTTTGCATCGCTGAACATTGCCTCAAAGTGGTATTTTACTCAGTACCGTTTGCTTTAATTATATATCAAACATGAATTTCATGTCTCGCCTATTGATTAGATTTAAGTAGAACAGGAGGTGTATGTAAGAGCCAACATTGACTTGTTTTATATTGATGGGGGGGCACCGCCGCACCGCCGCAGATACGCAACGTATCAACGCAACGTATCAACGCAACGTATCAACGGAACATGACAGCAGAGGTTTTGGCCGGTTGCTTCAGGGTTTTAGATATTTTTGTTGACATATATACACACACACATTTACAAACACATCAGACATATGTAACGCTATTTAATAATAATAACACTACTATCAAACGACTTCTATACCTTCTTCGTCAATGTTGTTCTGATGTGTCTGCTGAAGACTGGCAGTTTCAGTCTCCAAATTTACGGCCAGGTTTCGCAACTTCCCGAAAAAACGTGCCGACGGATCCATCTGTCAGCAGATACGTTTCCAAAAAATACAAGATATCGATATCTTTTCAATAAAAGCCTCCAAACATGCCTAGTGCGTTTAACTAACTACATCATAAATTGAGACAACAATTATTTTCAAAATTGGCGCGACTTCCGCAACTTAACGGAAGTAAATGTGTTAAAAACCGAAGAAGAAGAAGAAGATGAAACATCACCGGTCAAATGTTATTCTGCCACGCATTGACGTGGAGGAGTTTCTATGCATTTATTTCATTAGACAGTTTTGGGATTTTTTGTGGTGGACAAATCAATGCAAACATGATAATTACATATTTACATTACTATTGACTACATGACTAATTATTATTCTATCCACCTGCAATATATTCACTTCCACTTCCTTTACTCTGCCTGTAACCCTCTTGAGCATTGGGAAGGTTAATAGAATAGAGCTGAAAAGTGGAGAACCATCTTATCAGATCACTGATTATCCAGGGTTGTATAAATACTGAGGACACAGTGAAGGCCACCACAGACCTGCAATGAGAAACATTCTTACAGGTGAGTAATGAATTACATCTAGTTTACATGTTATTCCGAATAGCATCATTTAACAATGATTTACAAAATATTAAATCATTATGGAATTTACAGTTACTAGATATTGGCCTACTAAATCGAAACTACTATGTAGGCTAAACTAACATACAGTAATTGCATCTTTTTTATTTTGTTTCTTTAGCTCTTCAACCAGCTATTGAACACAGAACAGATATTTTGTAAGATCATCCAACTAGTTCTAGCCATGGCAATGTTTGGGAAGGTTCTGGAACCGGTGGGCTACATGCAAACCATGAGGACCTTGGTAGAGGGCATCTGTGACTACCTGGGTGGAAGTGCCTCAACTGAGGAAACAGACCTGGCCAGGAAGAACCTGGATTACATAGACCAGGAGCTGGGTGCAGCGGGGCAGGGCCTGTTGACCGACCAGGAGGTTCATCGCCTGGAGGATGACCTGGCCGTGGTCTACTACCAGCTTGGCATGGCCGTCAGGGCTCAGCCGGAGTTCACCAAACGGGAGACGGAAGTGTTCCTCCAGTACGTCCAGGACTACCGCCTGGAGAGGCAACTGACCGCACTTCACAGTAGGCTAATGGGAGTCTCAGCATTGACAGACCAGCCCACGCTGCTGGAAGAGCTAGTCCAGAGCTGCAAGCCCAAACGCTGGGAGATGAGGGAATTCTGTGTCAAGGTCAGTGTGGATCCATAGCTATTAGCATCCAATGACCAACAACCGAATTAGGTCATCATTTAAATAATTTATTGGCACACAGAACATGACATTTCCACCACCGCTGTAATTTAACAAGTTAAGTCGATTAAGAGCTAATTCTCATTTTCAATAGTGACCTGTGCAAAGGTATACAGTGGCAATGGGACAGGCCAACACACAGAATTACCTGCGATGGAGAGTTGGTTCACCTAAGGCAATACATTTGTACCAGTTGGCCCTGGCGTGGTGCATGTAACCAGGGCACGCGGAGTGGAGTGTGAAGGTCACAGGGATGAGTGTTGAAGGGGGCACTGATGACGAAGAGGAAGTAACTATAGTCCAGACTAAGGCATTTTATTTTAGGCTCCATTGTGGATCAGGACATTTCGGATTTAACTTTAGACTAAAGGTGGGGGATGCGGGTGTGAAATGTGTGTGAACATTCCAGCTGTTCACCAAAGTGTTCTGAACGATTCAGCATACTCACTGAACCACACGACGGATTCAGGGTACAGCTGTGTAAGGGACAGGCAGGATGAATTAGTTTCCACTTGAACATCATATATCTAGTTTTGTCTGGTATAAGTGGTGGGAGACGGTCAAAGAAGTCATGTTGAATGTTGTTAAAGCTATGGTGTCGTTTGGTCAGCACAGTGGTGTATGCAGGATAATGTCATTTGCATGAAGGTGGATTGTAGTGCTGTTGCGTATCTCTAAACGAACCCCCTGTCTAGTCCAACCCTTTGTGCGTAGAACATGTGTTTACTTTAGGAATAATACAATCACATCTGCTATGTTAACCTTGGATAACTTATCATGTACAAACATTTGCAGCAAAAAAAAAAGTATGATGCGATACTGATTAAATACACACTATTTTAGGCACTGGGTGAACTTGAATAATGGTCCCGACCCCTGCTGTTGCAGCAGATTTTCTGAATCATATAAATAGCTCAATCGCATGGCTAGTACTGCTGATTCTACAAAATGCCCTCTGTTTTGTAACTAAGGGGGGCACAGTGATACTCTTTCATCTATGAAAAAAAAATCAGTCATAACATGTTTTTTGTTCTCACCAGTCTTTTCCTTTCCCTTGCAGGTGAACTTTGTTTTGGGCACCGGCCTACTTTGCCTCTTTGTCCAGGCCTCCCTGACATCCCGAGACCAAGCCCTGCTGATGAAGAACTGGTCAGAGCGCATGGGCAACCTCTACCGGAAGATGAAGACCACTGTTGGGACATGTTCTGGCTACTTCCTGAAGCAGGCCGAGAAGGACATGCAAGAGAGGCTGCAGGACGCCATGCAGAGCCGTTCACCCCCAGATGAGGCAGCAGCCAACATCCTGAAGACCCTGGAGAAAAACTATGACTGGCTGCGCTGGGCCGTCATGCTGCACCCTGCCATCAAGCCCGTGGAGGAGGACGGGACAGAGACTCCGGAGACAAGCCCTCAGCCTAACTTCCTGTCTGTGTTGTCTGTAGCACCATGTCCTCACGTGGTGGCGTGCTACAGAGACACGCCTACCTCTCTGGACGAGTCACATCCACCAGCTGATCGTGGACCTGGAGTGGAAGATCCCCAACCCGCCTCCGGAGGTTTACGCCTCCATCGAGGATGACCCCGGGAAGGCCCAGCGCTACCTGGCCTCTCGTATTCTGAAGAAGCTGCAGGAGGGGTTGGGCTCCGCGGTCGCTGTCCACGTGGTCCCCGGCAGGATGGAGATGAAGTGTAACTTCCCGCCGGCATCGTACTACCTGTACGAGTACAAACACAGGCTTGCCTCAGGCACCGTGTGTGTGTTTGGATAAGACAAGATGGCCGCCCGGACCGGCAAGCTAAATCTTCGGTGCTGAAGTGTAACATCTGCTGGGGTGGGCGAACAGGGCTGACACAACAACAACAAAGAAATCCAGAGGTTCTCAGTGAACTCAGATTGTGTTTTCCTTTATTTCTGCTGATTCATAATCCATTGTGCCTTGTATTATGTAACAGACATGTATTGACAATAAAGGGATTATTTTAAAAAGAAAATATACTTTTATATTTCTTCTTATTAATCAACTTTCAAAAACCCTGACTGTAATTGAATCATTACTTAATAAAAAAAAACGATTAAGTAACAGTATTTTGCATCATCATTATTCTGTATCTAGGTTATAAATAGTAGTCATTAGTCATTCAGACTGAAGGTTGTATGATTTGCAGTTCAACATCTACAGAATATTAACAAACGCCTCTATAAATTCTCCTATATAAAGTCTCATAACATGTTTGACCGGTTTGTATTTTACCAAAGCATACAGTATACATTCATAGTCCCAAATATAGGTCATTGAGTGCTACAGGATCTGTAGCACTCAATTTCTACCCCCCTATATGTAAACTCTTTCATTAAATAAGGGTTGGTAAAAACCCTTTTGTGAATGGTTCTACTGAGAACCCATTTATCTTTCATGGATTATTCCCAGAATAAGAAAATGGTTACACTTACCCATGTGTTGTTAATATTGCACATATACGATACATATCAAACACATTTCAAGTCCTTATAATAAGAAGCCAAGTTATACCTTAAAACAGTTTCAGGTAACTCATAGTGTATGGAGCATATTAGCTCCTTAGCTTGCAAAGTGTTTGTGTAATTGCTATTGGAATCCAGCTAGAGTTGGGATATCCAATGAGTTCATCATCAAGAACCTTTATTCAGAATGAGGTTTGTATCTCAACCCTTTAACCACTATCCATAAAAACAATGCAATAAATCAAGTATTGGATTTGTATAGAAAACAACATATACTTGAAAATGCATGTAGAATAAAAGTTTATATATAATGATATTATTTAACAAAAGAACATGCAAAACATAGATATTAATGGCTATGGTTTTTAACTAGAACCAGTTGCCTCACAAATGTCTCTTAAAACAGCTCTTTAGATCCAACCGATTACTTGCATCTCTGTAAAGAACAATTTGGGACAAGTTTTTTGAATTCTTCTTTATTGAATGGCTGCACAGTACTAAAGATTTATCATGTCTTCGTAGTCCTGTTTTGCCAACTTTTCCATATCTCTCCTGATATCCGGGAAGCCCTGCAGAACCATCTGGAAGCGGTCTGAGGACAGGGAGAAGAGCTGACAGGTGGTAAGAGCTCGCACTGTGTCCATACGCTTTCCTTTGGTTACGAGGCAGGAGTCTGAAGACAAAACAATAGCGATGTTTAAATGCATCGTCACACATGACGTCTGAATTATAGTAAGAGTTAAATTCCTTGATTCAGTGTCTTTTGTTCTCGATTTCACAATGCCTAATTATGACAGTTAATAATTTAATGAATGTTAAATCCATAAATGTGTAATGTGGGCTGTAGCATGTTATTACTTCCACTTTGGTCCATCAACAACAACATAAAACATTGCAAAAGCCGTTACAAGGCAACGTGAATAGGCAATATTCAGTAGCCTAAATCTCAACTATTATGTAGAACAGGAGGACAAGAATAACTTGTGTGGGGGTTGGGTCTTTTCCAGTTATGTAAGAAACGGATGAGGGATGAGGTCTGACAATCAGAATCTCCAGATTACCTAACCTCTCGTGTGCTGACCTGAATAAAATGGTAGTGGACGAGGAATGAAGTTTGACAATCAGAATCTCCAGATTACCAAATCTTTTTAGTGATGATCTGAATAGAATGATATTCTGAAGATAAAAATGAAGGAGGGAAAGGACCACGCTGACATAAGCGAGATTGATGTGAGCCTGACCTCCAAAGTAATCTCCGTCAGCCAGCTCCTGTGGGAAAGAATCTGTCTCTACCAGGACCTGCCCGTGCTCAATGAAGAACATGCGGTCTCCTGGCGTGTTCCGCTGAAATATTACATCGTCCTCTTGGAAGACCTCATGCTGAAATTGAAGAAGGACGGTGCTCAGAAAGTTCATGTCTCGGTTCTGGAACATGGGAACGTTGTTCAGCAGACTTAAACACATCACCGTCAGAATCTCCTGTATCAGAAACACACACACAACATTGTTTTACAGATAGTTTTATAATAACATTTATCAAATTAAACACTAATGAATACAAGTGTAAAGGTGTGTGTAATAAACCCGTGGAAAACATTCAAGAATTCGTGCAGAATAGGACAGTCCGACCAACCTCTCTCAAAGCGGTGGAGACGGAGATTAGAAAGTTCTTCTCGTCGAACCATCTCCCCCCGTAGCGGGCCTGGTAGTAGTTCTGGATGCGAAGCCGAAGTTCATTAGGAAGCTTCAAGAAGGTCATGTAGTCATCTAGATGATTCATCTGCGTATTATCAGACACAAATTGACTTTTATATGGCATGCCACGACGAAGGAAAACAAAGGGGGCTGATCTTATGCCTAAAAACCTCCTGCATACTTAGTATACCTTGTTGTTATAGGCTTTTGCTGCTTGGTCTACGTTGGTTATCATCGCAGCAGCATTGGCCACCAGTACTGTATACATCAGAGCACCAGAGAGCATGCTGGTCATGACTACCCAAAGCTCCACCTCATCTAGGGAACAAAACACACAGGTGCTTTACTCAATCTGTTTTTTTCATTGGACTTTACTCAATCTTTTTTTTTATCTTTACTCAATCTGTTTTTTTCATTGGACAAAACAGGTTTCTATTTATCGGTTCCATGTTAATTTTGAGGAATTCATTCATGTAGTGTAAGGAAACAAAATCGTTATGGGTTTGAGTGTGAATCGGATACAAACGAGAAACCTGGTTAGTTTGGTGTTACCCGTACAGGTGAGTGCAAAACACACCATGGCCAAAAGCAGAGGAGATCTCAGAAAACTTCTATCTGGGGAAGGCTAAAAATACAATATTTGATCATTATGAGGGAAATCATTTACAAATTGGGAGCATTTAACATGACACCTCCTCCTGATGCCCTTCGAAAATATCTCCAGGAACCACGTAACCGAGTAAAATAATATATCAGGTAAATATCTACCGAAACATCTAGAGATTTGCAGAGTTCCCAATGCATCTGCTGAGAACATCTAGTGGGGCTAGGAGGGAGATCCAGTTCCTTTAGAGTACTTATATAAGTGGACACAGGCATTATGAGGAATTCACCTGGCCTACAGATTCACCTGTCCTACAGATTCACCTGTCCTACAGATTCACCTGGCCTACAGATTCACCTGGCCTACCTATTCACCTGGCCTACCTATTCACCTGGCCTACCTATTCACCTGGCCTACAGATTCACCTGGCCTACAGATTCACCTGTCCTACAGATTCACCTGTCCTACAGATTCACCTGGCCTACAGATTCACCTGGCCTACCTATTCACCTGGCCTACCTATTCACCTGGCCTACCTATTCACCTGGCCTACAGATTCACCTGGCCTACAGATTCACTTCGGGAATTTTTGGTTAGCTTTGCAACTGTGTTTCATCTGGGAAAATTACCGTGCATGACACTTTCCATTCCAAGTATTTAACCAAGATTCACCTTAATAACGAGTTATCGGTAATAAACTTTACTCGCTCAAATGTATAAGTTGTCATCAGTGGAAACAAACGCCTCTATGAGCTGCTTCCTGTCAACCCAAGTACGCTAACTTCTTACTGTGATGTAAAAAATGCTACAATTCGACAGGGCTATTGCACGACTTGCATGGTCCCAGAAGTTCCTGTTGTTGAAACCTAGACAAGACTGTCTAACGACTGCGCCCACGGTACAGTCTGTCGGTAAGCACAAGAACTTGTACGGAGAGAGTTGAGCTATCGAGGAGATCTTAATGTATTGCTGTTTTACTCTAACGATGTAGTGAATAGGCTCTTTGTGACGTTTGGCTCGTTCAGCCAGACTCCACTTCTGGAGCTGTCTCTCTCAGAAGTGCCCGGTGGCCAGACATGGATCCTGTCTGGGGTTAGTAGTGCTGACCAAATGGAGTCAAGTCAGATATAGACCGAGATAATCTGCAAATTAAGGAGGTAGAGGGTGGGAAGGGAGGGAGAGCCGGCCGTCTGCTGGCCAGATATCTCGTTATATCTCCCTGGGTCTCTCTCTCTCTCTCTCTCTCTCTGCTTTTAGAAAGTTCAGTGAAACAGCTGTCTGAAGCAACGGTAGCCACAAATCACTAAAGAACAGGTAAAGAAACCTGACCTCAAATGTTTTACCAGAGAATTAGGGAGGGAGACAGATGCACTGTAGACTTCAATTGAGCGTGTTATAGATAATGGGAACAACAGCACAGCGTTCATGCTGTGTTAAAATAAACGTTGTTCGGTTATTGAGTTGATATCCGAGGATCGTGTCTTCTGGATCGTGTCGGGTGTGTGGCTTTAACTTTCTTAACGCCTTCGAGACATCGTCAACATTTTGAGATAAACCCGGCACAGTTTTCCTTTTGTCTGGAATTGATTGCATCTGTGTATGTTCTTCTCTAGAGGTGGACCTTAAAGAGCTTTCAGATGAATCAAATTCAGTCCATTAGTGAGTTACCTCATCCAGACAGACTTTAAAAGTGGCACACTTCAATATCTTACTTAGTCTGTATTCGGTTACACGGAGAAAGCACAAGATAGTCCCTGAGGAAGGTCAAAGTGCCGGTGTCATTGACCTATTAAAACGCCACAGAGCAAACAAGAAGCACAGAGGATAAACGTCCACGGATCCTGTATTTAAAGTATGTCCTCCTGACGTCACAGAGAAGCTTCCGGAACAACAGGAAGTGCAAAACTCTGGAGCATTTAGGCTGTCAAAAAATGGAACTTTGTATTTTCCACGTTTAAAACGTTAAGCTTTATTTACTCTAATGTCCATCAACCCTCAGAAAATGTCCATTAATCATAAATCAATTAGCAATCATTCCTGTTGTTCCATGGCGTTTACCTGCTGTGAAAAACAGGCTTGAATAAAGATACAGCATCTGTATCTGTCAAGAAGTATTTCTGACCAGTTGATGAGAGCCCTTAACCTGCAGGGCCTGGTTATACTGACCCAAGTAGTCATGATGGGTATGTGTGTGTGTGTGTGTGTGTGTGTACGGGGCATGACTCCAACGCTATTCTCGGCACTGCCTCATTAAAACATTCTCTGAACCTGCCACGTCCCCCATAAAGTCCCCTTCCGATATTTTTAGGTGTCTAATTAGGGCCCTTGCCTTAGATTCCGTGTGTCGACTTTAACGGGGCAATTAGTGATATTGTGTCTGGACAGCCTCCCTCCTATTACAGGAGGTTCAGGGGAAGGGGGCGGTGGGAATGTGTGTGTGAGGGAAAAATAACCTGATTCTATATCAGTGCTCCTGCCTTGAGATGTGTTGAATACGGGATCATTACACAAGACCTGGGTGTGTTAGACGAGCAGGAGCATTTACTCCCTTGGGTTTTATACGTGGCTTATGTTCCTCTTCATTTCCATTCGGCAAGTGCCTGAAGATGTCACTCAACAAGATGGACATTACACCGCCCCGATTGATTTATGCCCGAATCTGGATTTGTAGAAATGTTTAGCTGCCTGTGTAAAATCACTGTGCATGGACTTTAGCTGTGTTGGTATTGTTTGGCAAATAACAGAAGAGCTCTATATGTGCAATGAAATAAGGCATTCCTTTATTCCTTTATTATTTATGTTGTCAAAGCTAATGCCCTATGGCTAGATTGGCACATGCACCATGTTGTAAATTATACAAATAATACTTATAACAAAAATAATATTGCACACAGATAAGAATGACAAATAATCTGTTTACATAGACACTTATGTTATTTGAAATGAATACACACACAATAAAAAAATACAATAATAATAATAATTTTAATTTGATTTTCAGGCACACAACAAATATAACATCTGTAAAGTAATTATACTTTTTAATAAACCATTTATGTCAATATTATAGCCATGGGAGCCATTAGGCCAATGGGAGTGTTTGGGTTTAGTGTATCTGTTTTGCATGTTAGTAAGATTTGAGCTCTGTCAGTGGTTTCCCACACACAGTACACCCAGGAAACCGGGACGCTTAGATAAAAATGGAAATAAGAGATAAAAATGCAGATGAAGTACCCCCAACCCACCTGAGGGAGTTGCTAAGGCACCGCAAAAAAGAATAGCATGTTGCCACTCCGAGCCTTGTCGAGGCATCACTATTCCATTAACATAGATCAGCCTGGTTGAGGCATCACTATTCCATTAACATAGATCAGCATTGAAATAATATAATTGCAACAAACATTATATACATACATACATACATACATCACACACACACACAACGTTCTGTAAAAGAACATTTGTGAATTGGCTCTTAAAAGAGCCTTTGGGGGATGCC